>JANHZT010000508.1:20413-30465 GCA_032468215.1 Stegonotus admiraltiensis
CATCCATCCATCCATCCATCCATCTATCTATCTATCTATCTATCTATCTATCTATCTATCTATCTATCTATCTATTTATTATTTCCGCTTTGGCTCCTGATTTCCTAAGCTTGACAATGCTTGGGATAAACACATGTTCACATAAACACAATTAAGAAATGTTAAAAAATTAAATTAAAACATAATAACATAAAAACTAAACTAAACTAAAAAAAAAAACCTCAAAGGCAATGGATCACTAGGTCTTTTTCTGTTTTCTATGTTTCTATATTTCTATATAAATATACAACCAAAGTTAACTAGACTGCTCAGCAAGCTTCCCTTCCATCAATCCTGTTTCCCACAAAGGGACATAATAATACTGGGTTATCCTGCAGGATTGGCATTTGATGGATCTATCTTTCTGTGCTCTATCACTGGCTCCATAAAACCTTCTGTATTTCTTCTAAGCTTTTGTTTGGATTTCTGAGTGATTCTTTGGAACAGCAATCACTTTCCACTGGGAAGATTATACTAACAACAACAAAACTCTTTCTTTTGATTTTGTATGTTCATTGTTGGAATGGTTTTAACTGTGGTTAAAAACACTAAAAAGTAGCACTGTAGGTTTTCTCCCATGCTGTACATCTCTTCTAAAAGCTTTTTTTTTTTTAAACTTTTCGATTAAAACTTTTTCTGCCCTTTGGATGGCCATGTTCAGTACACCTGTGAAAAGCTTCAACACTTCCATTACATGTTGTTGAAATTTGTTTACTAGCAAGTGATGTAAGAGTAAACTGTAAGTAAAGAAAGGAAAATGGCAGTAAGAATGTTTGCATTATTGGAAATCAAATCTTAAGAGGAAACTCAGAAGAAATTGGATAAGTTTACTTTTGAGAAGGCACTTTTCAAATACCTGAAAGAGAGTTTCACAGACTTTTTGGTTTGGTTAAAATCCCCAAATGTAGGACTACCAGAATCTGTAACAGTTTTGTTCTCTATGCCATCTGTTTGGTAAACTTGCAAAATTCATTTTTCTTGCCATATAAATGTATACATCCAAACTAGATTGTGTTGTTTATCTGTGTCATGTAATATACGTGGGTGTGTGGTTATATGCATATTACTTACTTACTTACTTACTTACTTTGTTTGTCATGTTTATGTAATGTATATTAGAGGTGGTGACCCTTTGAGGTCACAGCTGTATGCAGCTTTTAATGTATGCTGATTAGTGTACATTTTAATATATGCTGATTAGTGTACATTTAAAGTGACAATAAAGTTATTCTAAGTCTAAATTGAATTAAATTGCTAGTGTAGTTTTAGGGGGAAAAATAGTCAGCACGCTAGTGAACTGCCCTGTACTGCCCTGTACGGAGTATCTTCACAAAGAGAAGAAAGGCTATGTTGTATGGATGGCTTGATTTGGACTCTTCACTCAGCAAGGATTGGATGTAATAAGCTATGTGGCACTTTCCAAATCTATGTGTATGAAGAGAAGTTATTTATTTATGAATATCAGACCCATGTTTCCAAGATTCTGAACATCTTTGGTGAGCCTCCTCCAAAGGTCCTGCTAAATGCTATAGAAGGATGGTTGCAAGAAGGAATACTGCACAGCAATGGCACCAAAGGTGCTTTTTCCCCCCAGAAGGCAACTGGACTTTCTTTAGGTTTTTTTCTTTGAAAACATTTTGCTTTTCGTCCAAGAAGCTTCTTCAGTTTGGAGAACCTTCCTGGATCAGAAGCGATTCACTTTCAAGGGAAGTAAAACCAAGAAAGTCCAGTTGCCTTTTTGGGGAAAAAAAAAGCACCTTTGGTACAACCATGACCTGGATGATTGAGAATCTCCATAGATACAGCAATGACATTTTGACTGTAAAAAGTAAAAGGATCCTACACAGAATTCTTTCTGGCATTAGCTGTTGCCATTCAGGTATCAGCTCTACCCCTTTCTATCCTACTAGGAATTTTAAATTCTAGTAGGTGAATGATTGTATTATGCTGGGAAGGCTGCCTTTTCTGTTTATGTGTTTTCTCTTCTATCTATTGCTGTACTTTACTGTAAATAATTTAATTTAAAATTAGAAATAACTGAGACATTTAAATAATATATAAGCCACTCACTCTATCCAGAAGTACATCTCTGAAAGTTCATGTGTGTGGGTTCATGTGTGTGTGTAGCTTTGTTGTCTTCCCAGGAATAAAATAAATAACAAATAAAAAAGCAATAAAGAAAAGAATAAACGATAAGGAAGAAAAGATGTTTGCTCTGTAGGTTTTAGCTTCCTTTTAACAGATAATCTGCCTTCGTGTTCTGCATTCTTTATTTCTATCAGCTAGCTCGATCTGTTCCCCATTAACAGAAAAAGATTGGAACTGGGCACCTGGACTGTACAAGATTAATTTTGTGAACACTAAATTGGAGACTAGATTGTGCTTTTTAACAATCCTGAGAAAAATATGGTATGGTCTACTAGCTACATTTCCAAATGGATTTAATCCATTAAACACCGGAAACCTCCTCTAAAGCATTATTTTATAAAATCTGGAAATGGATATTCAACAGAAGGCTAACCAAGATTAGGAACAGACAAGTGTTTGGCTCATTATAAAGTCAGATGTGTTCTATGGCATTTGAGTGGACAACAGAGACACTGACATTAATGCATGGCTCATTAGAAATGAATTTGAGTTTGGCCTTTTATTCTACTTACTTCACTTAAAACAAAGCACTTAATATATACTGGAATCTCCTTCAAAATGCCAATGATGTGTCTTTTTTATGCATGCTGCCGCTCTTTAAGGTAGTATATACATGCTACTTTTGAACTAATAAGAACTTGGCTTCCTTTCAGGCATGAATCCATTACCTAACAAATGAGAAGATCAAATTCATTTTAATTTCTACTGTCCCTGATGCCAAAAAAATGTGGAATGTTTCAGATTCCTCTTTGCCCTTGGCACTTATCACATTACAAAACTGACAGCAAGGACAATGGTTTTTATCATGTCAAATTTAAAATTATTACACAATATTTTTAGAATCAGCTACCAACTTTATAATAAACAATCAGGAGACTTTTTATAAAAAAACATCCCATCTTTTATAGTTTTTGTTCATCCTAAATATTAATCCCTGTTGAACTAGGGTTCAACACTTGGAAATTACTACTATGTCAATGAGTCAGAAGGATAACCTATTTTCCATTTCAGCCAATGAAATAATAGTTGTTATGAATGCAGCAGCTGGATTGCCTCTCTAGCCTGAATGGTTAGAGAGAGACTGTTCATATAGAGATGGCTGATTCTTTCAATACAATATGCATGCCTCTACATCAAAATGGGGCATTGGAAAAGGACAATTTATCACTGTAATTTCTATGGCCACCCACTTATTATTTCCACTTTATTCCCTGAACAGTAGCTCTTCCTTGATTAGACTATGGAGGTCTTAGGCTAGAATGTTTAGAGAAATTCTGCCTAGGAAGGAGAAAATTGAAAAAGTACCTCTTGGGAACCAAACTATTATCTTAAGCAAGGAATATTTGAAAACAACACACACATTTTACCATTATAGGAAAATACTCTAAGCAAATATAAAGCTCTGCTGTTCCTGAATTGTGTTCCCAAACTGGGAATACGTCAGGATGAACTTTTGCTGAATTGTGCTGGGACATGTTATTTCTGCAGTTATCAAACTTTGATGTAAGAAAGATCTGTTCTTTGTTCTGTTTGGAATTCTTTTATTTTATTTTGGGTAGAAAGGATAGGGAAGCAATGTTTTATTACCATTAAGCCCTAATTCATTGAACCCTTGTCTTGGCTGTACCATTTTGGTCTGCAGCTCTCCTAACAGGAGATAATGAAGTCTTCTTGACATCTGGAGTTTCATGCAGACTCTGTGGAGGTTTAATTCATTTGAACTAATTTACATTAGTCATTTACTTAGAGGCAGGAGGCTGTGACTCTGGAATGGAAACAGATAATGGAAACTGGATAGTTGCCTTTCTTAACAATGTGAAAAAGAATGGTGTGAAACGTTGCAGTATATGGGCACAATAAGCTATTGTTTATAAAACTAAATGTTACAATTCTGCAATGTAGGATTTGAATAGTGCCATAGTGAGATCATTCCCAAAGGTTTCATCAAAGGTATTCCAGTTTAGAGGTCATACTGTAATTTACAGTATTGTCTTTCATTGTTCCTGTGTAACAAACCAACAATATAATCTATCACTTTGCTATATTTGGGGCTTTTTTGTGTTCCTTTGATTGTTATATTTGTGCATGCAATAAAATATTTTACCTATCTCCAATTGCTTTGGTCCTCATTTAAAGTGGGCAAATTTTTGACATGAACAGTCAACAGATGAGTTTCATCTACAAACAGAAGACATAGAATTTGGGCCAGGCAAATCTAGATATTTTATTATATATTAACAATTGTTGCAAAAATCTAGAGACAACAATTGGATATATCTTACATTGGGAAAACATTTTATGTTAGACTTTTGCAAAAAACATTTTAACCTAGTGGTGTTACTCCATCCTATTCCTCCCCACAAAAAAAATAAAATAAAATAAAAGAGAGCAAACTGTCTTTTAGGATAGGACAGGTGCAAACCATATGTTTTAACAGAATACAATATACTTTAGTTTAATGCATAGAATTTATAATTTATAAATTATAATTAATATTATAATATGCAACCTTGCTTTGTCACATAGCCATTCCAATGTCCTGGGCTGCTGTATCTGCACCAGACTTTTAAAATATTAAACAGAGCTGAAATACATACCATGGGCTACCATGTACTTAAAAAAAAAACACCTTTAACCTTTTCTAAGACCACATAGTATGTAAAGACTGCTTTAATATGGAGTCAACCTATTTTCCAAAGTACCTGAAGACAGGACAAGAATCAATGGATGAAAACTAATCAAAGAGAGAAGCAACCTAGAATTAAGGAGATATTTCCTGACAGTTAGAACAATTAATCAGTGGGATGACTTGCCTCCAGAAGTTGTGGATGCTCCAACACTGGAAGTTTTTGAGAAGATATTGGGCAACCATTTGTGTGAAATGGTTTAGGGTTTCCTGCCTGAGCAGGGGATTTGACTAGAAGACCTCCAAGATCCCTTCCAAATCTGTTATTCTCGGTATACCGTAAATGAGTACCCTTACCTGATATCTAATGATTTCTGGATAGGAAGACTTCTCTTGTTTTTACATTGAGATTTTGTCTGGTGTGTCCTTTTTTTCTTTGATAATCTCTTTATAATTTCTATTCTTCAGATTTTCACCATTATTGTTCTACTTTCATTAAGCTTACACATGGTTTCTTTTTTGTTTGTGCTGATGGTGGTAGCCAGTACTCTATTCTCCATATACAATCATGCCAGTAAATTCCTTAGTTGCATGTACATGTATCTTCCCATTATCTATTGCAATTTTCTTTCAGGAATGTTTTTTGACCCAGCACTTTTCTAGCAACATTTATGTCAATCATACGTAAAAAAAGCTACATTAGGTCTTTATGCAACGCTGTAAGTCCAAGCCATAGAAAAGAAGCTTCCTTGCTGCTACTTTAAAATATCAAGGCCCTTATGTGTCTTCCGTAAAACCATCAAGTTTGAGACTCTGTTTAAGTTTCTACTCATTCTGAAAATTCAGTGTGTGACTTCAGGCAAGGTAGTAAATTGTGTCCTAATCCTCCCACAGGAATTGGTTGCAAAGATAAAAACAGATAGCATTATTTTTTACAATGTGCAATAGAATTGGTTCACCAAGCAATCACATCAAAATTTTGCCATATGATTTTAAAAATGTCACATTCTCCCACTCAATCCCCCTTAAATGTAAAAGTCATGAAAAAGGGCTCACATTTCAGACTTTTTCTTAGACAGTCTGGGAAGTGGTAATTCAGAGTAATAAAAAGTTGTTGTTTTTTTGAGAGAGAGAGAGAGAGGGATGGGGAGAGGGAGAGATGAGGTCCATAAAATGTCTCCAAGATTAGTTCAACAAATGGGCCATATATTGATTTTTTGTTATAAAAAGTGAGCTGTCACTTTTCCTATAACATAACAATGTAAAGCACAATGGGGACAATAAAACAGCACAGGTCAGAAGTTTGACAGCACAGCCACCTTAATAGCTCATGTTCTACTCCTTCACTGGTAGCCATTTTGGTATAAGACATCGTTTCAATTCATTCAAAACTGATTCTAGAAAGCACCTCTTGTTATATCAAAGTAGTCATCCTTGAGACATTGGTCTGCTGAGAAAGGCAGGAATACTAGTTGAAATAGATACTTCTTCCCATTCAGTGTTAATCCAATATATATATATATATATATATATATATATATATATATATGTCCAAGGCTAGAAGTGGGTAATGTGTGGCTTTAGTCCATGCTCAACCTTTTAAGCCATGTGGTGCGGTCCATGGAGCCTTCCTGTTCATACTATCAAAATTTCCCAAACAATAGCAGTTCTTTTTTTCAAGAAATAAAGCAGCAGTTAATATGTAAGTTTGGTCTGCAGAGATACAGCTTCTATTCCCCATTCAATCACAGCATTCATTCAATAATTTTGGCTTAATTACTCTCTCTCAGCCAATCTTGTTTTCTTGTTATGAGGATTGAAAGGAGATTTCCCTTTAAGCTTCTTTGCATATTCAAAGAAAAGTTGAAAATGGAGTAAATGAGTAAATAAAACAGAAATAAACAAAATCATCCAATCCAATCACCAACAATTCTGAAATAAAGAAAATTGACCCCTATGGCCACATCTGTGCCATCTTCCTGTTCATTTTGCATCACCTTTTCCCAAAATGTGCACCAAACTCTGTCCTTGATGTGTTCAGACATCATCTTAATTCTTATTCTTCTAACTGTTATCACAACCACTTATCACAGAAATACATGTGTTGGCAATACGTATAAAATATTGGTGAGTCCATTGGGGTTCCTAGGATTTTTTTTTTTTAATATATAGATTGCAATAGAACACCTGAAATAATATGGTATGGATAAATGGTTTGTTTAACATCAACTGCCAACTCAACTTCCAGTTCATTAACCCAGCAGTCCTATGGGAGAGAACCAATAAAAGTGGCAGACTTTTGTTTTCTATTTTTGGGGAGGCAGGGAAAGTAAAGGTCATTTTCTTCTCTTCTTGCTATTTATCTGTCTTCCTTTCTTCTTTCCCCCTTTAATTCTAGCAGAAAATAAGTGAACAATGATCAATTAACTGTGGTCTAGTTTTTTTTTCTCTCATTCTACAGTAGGATCCACTGGAGTTATGGCATCAGAAAACTTTGCTCCTGCCTTTGGGGAGGGAGTTTTAAAATAACCTGAAGGCTTGTCTTCCTAAAGGTCATAGGAACTTATTTTGCATTGTTCCTATATCCATTATTTGCAGTTTCCAACAACTGTCAAGTTCTAGTGCCAGTCAAACTTTCTGCAGCTTTTCTAAAGGGTGGTATATAAATAAATAATATATAAGAGATTTAACTTGTGCAATTTATAAGAGTTAGCCTTCCTCCTCCTGAATATATTGCTCAAATTGGACAAGCTTTTAAATGTTTATCTAATTTTTAAATAATGCCCTGAAAAACTGTTTCTTTCATAACCATTGCAAGTAGGACACTATCAAAGGTTTTGTTTTGTTTTTTGAATGCCAATAAATAATCTATAATCCAATAGTTATAGTACAGATCCTTTGCAGTGTTATACAGATTTCTGAGAAACAAATCTTTAATGATGTAACAAACAGTAGGATTGATCATGGGTTACTCTATACTCCATATGAAGCATGTCTGGGAGATCTTAAGAGTAAAGTCTGAAAGAGGGACCCAAAAGTAATAACACATTTATGAACAAATAAGCTAGGGCAACAAAAAATTACTCCAGATAGAATCTTCTCACCATCAGTGTAAAAATAAAACAACATAACATAAAATATTCCAGCTCAATAACGCAATAAATGTCAACACCACCCAACAGTATTTGAGAAGGCTCAACTTGTCACTAAATGGAAAGGATAAATTAATGCATTCTGAGTTTGTTTGATAGACACAAAGATACTCCCTGAAGAACATCCTCTGTAGGTGTGGTAACCTAATTGTAAATTACCATTTCTTTCTTTTTTTTCCTTCCTTTATTTAAATGGAACAATTAACATTTTATTGAATTACAAATAGAAGCATATATATATAATTTTATTTAAGAAACTTGAAATAGAGCAGGCCATCCATTTATTGCTTTCTGATCACTAAAAATGATTCCACTCACTTATGATGATAGACAGTCTCTTTATATATTTTACTTTTGATTAATTTTCCATGAATCTTATACCCATGTAAACCTAAACCCCAAAGACAACCTTATTGGCCCAACTGCAGTCATCTAGCTTGTCATGAGGTCAGAAAATGAATAGAATATATTGTTCTAATGAGAGCACTAGGGAGGCCAAATTTAGCCGATGAATAGATGCTGTTTCTTAAACTGTGTCCAAGCTACAATCAGGATGGATGATTTGTATTAAAATTAATAGCTTGTTTGTACTTATTTTTTTAAATCAACTTATTAACAAAATAGCATTCTTCCAAGGCTACGCAGCTGCTTCACTTCTGTTTGTGTTTTAAATCAGAATAGATAATTAAATGAGATAGAAACTGGCATTGGATTATGCACAACAGGAAAAGGTGCAAGGAAAGTTATAATAATAGTCACACCATCACCACCATCACTATCCAAATAAAAACAAATAGAAGGTGGAGGAGAAAGAACAAAGATAAATTTAGTACATTTAGCTCCCAGCTTTTTATTTCTCAATCAGCAGGAAAAGAAAAACTCTTAAGTGTTATTATTTTACTTTATAAAGCAAAAGTAAATTAATATCGCTGCTGTTCATATAGTCAGTTCTACATGTGAGTCTTGTTTCCGCTTTTGTCTATTCATCATAGACAGCTGTTTCTCTTGGCCCCCCAAAAAAAATGGTTTCTATTTGCCAGTAAACATGATCTGTGTCTTGACCTAGCAAGGGAGAACAACATTATGTGAAAGCAATTTTATGTTTTCTTTTCTTTTTCTTTTTCTTTAAACAAGCAGATGTAGAAAAAATGTCTTTTTCTGCATATCCCTTCACATTACAATGATTATCTAGGCCTTGCTGAACTGGCTAGATGCATCTTTTCATTGGTTGTCATAAAATGAGGTAACTGTATCTTATGACAAATGACAGATTTTTTTTTGATTTTTTTTTTGTACAGTGCATGGATAGGCACCTTGAAAGCTGAGCAGAAATGTTTATAAGCAGCAGACTGATCTAAAGGAGCCCTGGTGGTTAGAATGCAGTATTGCAGGCCAACTTTGCCCACAACCTGGAGTTTGATCCTGACAGGGCTTCAGCCTTCTCTCCTTCCAAATTTGATAAAATTGGGACCCAGATAGTTTGGGGCAATATGTTGACATTGTAAATCACCCAGGGAGTGCTGTAAGGGAGGTCTGTTGTGTGGACGTTTGGGTGGTTTAGGGGTAGAGAATTGTGGTGGGTGGGAGTGTGTTTGGGGATTGTTATGTGTGTTGGACCTGCTCTTTGGGTGTTAAATGAATTTTGTTGTATTGGTATACTCTGTATACACATACAATGACAATAAAGTTATTTATTTAAAGCACTATGGCAGTGATGGTGAACCTTTTCGGCACTGAGTGCCGAAAAAGGAACACATGCACACTTGTCTGGGTCGCAACCCGGAAGAGGAGCTGCCCAGGGCACATGTGCATGACCACAAATGAACTTCTGGTTTCCGGCACGTACATGCTCGCCGTCCAGCTAATCTTCTGGGTTTCTGGCATGCATGAATGCATGAAGATCAGACGGCCGGCATGCATGATCACGCAGGAAAATGGAAAACCAGCTCTTCCAGTTTCTGGCACTGCCACACACACAAAGGCCAACTGATCATTGTGCATGCTTGTTGCGACCCCGACTCCTGAGCCTGTCCTAACAGAGGAAGAGGACTCAGAAGGTGATGGGGAGGAACTGACAAGGCCTCCCT
>JANHZT010000508.1:80205-92196 GCA_032468215.1 Stegonotus admiraltiensis
CTTATTTGTACCCTATGACTATCATTAAGTGTTGTACCTTATGATTCTTGATGAATGTATCTTTTCTTTTATGTACAATGAAAGTGTATGCATCAAGACAAATTCCTTGTGTGTCCAATCACACTTGGCCAATAAAAAATTCTATTCTATTATCTATTCCAGGGGTGTCAAAATTCCCATGACTATCATGAATTGGTCCAAGCCTTTTTTGAAGCCAGCCACCTTGGTGGCCAGCACCACATCTCATGTGACAGAATTTCAAAGTCAAATGTTCTATTAAAAAGTTCATTTTATCTCCACATCAGTGAATACAAACTCTATCTTTATTGTAAGTTTACATTAAGAGAGTCATGCAACTTTGAAAGTATTCACCATATCCTTTCTTTTACAACCTTCCATCCTTCCGAGGTCGGTAAAATAAGGATCCAGATTGTTGGGGGCAATATGGTGACTCTGTAAACTGCTTAGAGAGGGCTGGAAAGCACTGTGAAGCAGTATATAAGTCTATTCCTATTGCTATTTATCCTCCCTAAAACTAGGGAGGGTCACTTCTGAAATGCTTCCCAGACCACTTCTGCTTCGGTGGACTGAGATACCTTTTGCATGAAGTGTCTGGTTTTTTCTTCTGTCTTTCAAGGTCATTCCCACATAGCATTACACACATATGCCACAAATAATGGGGAGATTTTTTTTTCATTGCTGTTTTCTGTGAAGTCAAAAAGTAGAATAAAAATCTGTCTTTGATCACCATGGAGATTATCTCTATTACCTGAAATCCCAGTGAGCTACTATCCTTCAGCTGAACATCTTACAATACTTGGTTTGTGTGTTCCTGGAACAATATTATCTTACTAGGAGTAGTAAAAAGTTAAGCAGCTAATAGACTGCTCAAAACACTCTAATTTCTGCCCCACCTCATCAGTCTTCAGCTTGCCACCATCACTCATTCTCACAGAATGAGACTGACTTGATTACATTGAACATTTCTTTAAAAGACAGTGCATTCATATAAAATATCTATCATATATCCCCAAAGAACCTTCATTTGTATGCATGTATTTGTCCATGAATTTATAGGAACTGAAGGCCTTTGTGCATGTACCTATAGTGTGTTGTGTTATTCAATTAATGCTTGATTAAACATGTCTTACAAGTTATGCAATGACCTTGGGTTCCTTCCAGTGGTGGGTTTCTACTGGTTAACCCCGGTTCGGGCAAACTGGTAGTGGCGGTGGCAGAAGGCTCCGCCCATCTTCCCAGACATCAGCATAGATGCTCTGCACATTCACAGAAGGTTCTGCGTATGCACAGAAGTACCACAAGTGAGGGAAGCAAGGGAGCACGCTCACAGTTCTGAACCAGTAGCGAAGGTAAGTGAAACCCACTACTGGTTCCTTCATATGTTGTAATTCTTGCAGAATTACACTGGAATAACAAATGTGTTTTTTCAAGAAGCAACTGGACTTTCTGGGTTTTTTGCCTCTTGAAAAAGCATCTTTGGGATAACCATGACCTGGATGACTGAGAATCTCCATAGACATACGCTGGAGTAATTTTCAGTAAAGTGAGCATAAAAAAAGCTTTCTCCCAACTCTAATGTCTTCTACTGGATCTGTAGAAAAAAAATAGTAACCCCATTTCTTTTCCACCTTTATCATAATAAAACTGGGAGGCAGTGAAAGAGCGACTGTTGTTGTTATCATTTCCAGTGTTGTTGAAATTATAACTCTGCCGCATATAGGCTGTATTTTGTGACACATGAGTGGATCCTGAAATTAGTCAGAAACCTCATTAAAAAATAGATTCACACCAGCAAAATATAGATTTATACTTTCTGCTTTCCTCACTTTTAGACAGCTCCTATTTTTCTAAAGAGATTTATATGCCCCAACAACCTGAGATAAAGACTTGTTTTGATGGGTTTATTTCTTCTTCCTTTTAGATTTTGCCCCACATTTTTCGATGGCATCCTTAGATTGTGCAACTATTTAAAATAAGCATGTGTATAGAATGCATATAAAATCTCCCGCAAAACTCTAGGAAAGTAACATAGAATATCTTCTATCATATTCACCTTACAGTTATGCTTTTAACTGTAAGCGTGTTGTGTATATATTTTACAATGGACTTTATATTGCTGTGATTGAGACAATGCATCTTAATGCTTCAAGACTGTAGAAAATCCAAAGATACCAACATTAGCAAATGGAAAGTAGTTCAGACATTCAATTGCTGCCCATTAGGATTTAATTAGTTCAAATGGCCTGAGAGGAATTGTCAATCTAACAATTGTAGAAAAGGTTAATGAAATTCCCCAAAGAGAGAAATTGTCCCCTCCTCCTATAGCACTTGATCCTTCACTCAGACCACAAGGATTTTATTAACCTATTTTACCCTGAAAAGGAAATTGGAGTTCAAAACAATTCTAAAGGAAAATATCATCCACAGTACTCCTCCATATCTGTTTGTGAATGCTCATCAAGCAAGGATCCTTGTCTTTTTCATCTTTAAGTCTTTTCTCTTAAGGAAGGTATGCATTACTTTCACTACAAATCTGCTGTTAGCCAAATCCACCTAAGTTCTCCTAGCTCTCCACTGGGAATCCCTTAGCTCTCCCTGCCTTACCCACCTAATATATTTTGGATGTTTTATTGTCCAATATACATGTTTTACAGTTATAGTGGCAGAAATAGTATGAGAAGATAATTACCTGAATAGTATTATGAATGTTCCATATCATAACAATTTCTAGCTAATTTAAATAATGCATATTTATATGCAATCAGAGTCAGGAAAATACTTTGTTAGCAAAGGATCCCTCTGGCTACACTCCTCAAAGTCACTAAGCAAAGCAGCCATTCAAAGATTCAATGTGGCAGTTAAGTGAACATCAAATAGAGGCACTGAAAAGCAGATGTGGGTGGCCTTCTGCAGATGCAGAGATGAGAGGAAAACAGGGTTTTAGTTTATGACAAAGGCTTTGCTTGCATGATATTGGATAGAACCAGGAGTGAAATGCTACCGGTTCGGGGCAGGTTGCCCGAACCGGTAGTGAAAATGGTACTGGTTCGCCCGAACCGGTAATTAAAAAAATGCTTTAAAAAATAAAATTAAAAAAAAAGTTCTGACAATCGCTTGGCACAGCTGATCCTTTTTTAAAAGCATTTTTTTACTACCAGTTCAGGCAATAGGTAATAAAAAAATGCTAAAAAAAAGTAAAAAAAAAAGAAGGTTCCAACAATCAGCTGTGCCATGTGATCCTTGGAATTTTTTAAAAAACCTTTTAAAGCATTTTTTTTTTTGCTACCTATTGCCCAAACTGGTATTTTTGTGTAAAGTGTGATAGTTTGTTTTTTAGCTTTTTGTGACTCTGTGAGGTTCCTGCTTGTTGCAGGGGCCATTTTGTTGAAGTCCAGCTGCTTTTGCATTGTGTGTGTGTCAGTTGTGTAGCTTTTATGTTATTTCTGTGTAAAGTGTGATAGTTGGTTTTCCTGGTCACATGACCACCAAGTCATATCCACACAGTCACATGCCCACCAAGCTAGGCCCACCAAGCCATGCCCACAGAACCAGTAGGGATTTTTTTTTTGAATTTTATCACTGGATAGACCCAATTAGTATACAAGTGTATATGTCAGTTTGTAGTAGGCATTGTAATGTTTTTTATTTATTTAGTGAGTCTTACATGTTGTATTAATGAAAAAAAATACTCTGGATGAATTACAACTCAAAAATATAGTATGTGAATTAAAACATATAACTAAATATAGCAAGGTATTGCACCAAGGAAATCAATTAGAGTTAACCAAAGCATCGTTCTATAGGAGAGATAAAAACTTCAAGTCATCCCCCAAAAGCATTTTGGAAAAGCCAAATCTTAAAGAGTTTCTGAGATTTTAGTAAAATCAGGATGGTTTTAATCTCTGGAGGTGTAATAATATGTGGGAAGGTGATGAGGCCAAGAGACCCTGCCTAAGGAACAGTCAGATAAGGGACAATCTAGCCCAGAACTGGATAGAGGGCAGGGCAAGAAAATCAGAAGAGACTTTCCCTAGTTAGTGTAAACAAGATGTGAAGACATTTGTACATTCAGACTTGTAAGATTCAGGTAATGTAGCCTTACAATATAGTAAATTTAGGTCATCTGTTCATGTTTCCTGTCTCATCTACCAAGTAAGGCTGACAAGAATTATCTTGCTCCATATTGGAGACTTGACCCAAAAAGTCTGCATCAGCAATCCTTGATAGCAAGTATCCTGAGAGATGAGAATATAAAGTCCATTATTTCTGATCATACCAAAGTTGACAAATGCCATTTGAAGTAGTTTGTCTCTCAGGTAAGTAGGTCAGGAGCTCTATAGGATTTCAAAGATAACCACTAGCATCTTGAATTTCATATGGAAGCCAATGGCAGTTACATGTCTCCAAGTAATGGTATCATATTGGCAAATCAAGTTGCTCCTGTCATTGTTTGAAGCATTCATTGTAGACCAGCAGAAGTTTCTGAGTAGCCTTCAAAGGCCACCTCAGGCAGAATGAATTGTGATAATCTAAGTGAGAGGTGGTCAAGGAATAAATCATATGTATAGTCTCCTTGTTGCGCAAGACTCTCTTGATCAAATTTATCATCTGCACTTTAAACAGGATCTGCAAGCTCAAAGGCACTGAGCACAGAATGAGGAAATCAGTTGGGTTCTCTATCAGTTGGCTTCTAAATTTGTTGAGATTGGGACTAAGCCTGTGCCTGAATTCCACCATTTGGATCCTAACAGATTCCAGATAACAGGACAGAATGTCAGTTTATCTCCTTATTTCACTCATGGTCAAGATGCAATCAGTATGCTGACAATACCTGATGTTTAAAAATGGTGTCCCATTTTAATATCTCCAGAAATATGAGTATATTGTACCATTAGAAAGTCATAGATATATGTGCAGATAGTCTTTGACTTACAACCATTCATTTAGTGATGGTTCAAAGTTACAACAGCACTGAAAAAAATGACTTGTGACCAGTTTTCACACTTACAACTGTTGTAGAATCCTCTTCCTCATGTGATCAACATTTGGGTGCTTAGCAGCAACTGACATCTGTTTATGACAGTTGCACTATCATGTGATCACTACTTATAACCTTCCCAGCCTGTTTCCAACAAGCAAAGTCAATGGGGTAAACCAGATTTGCTTAATAACCAAATGATTTATTTAACAATTATTAATTAAGCTTATTTATTAATTAAGCTTATATGCCGCCCTCTCTCCAAAAGGACTCAGGGTGGCTCACAGCAATAAAAAACAGATAAAATCAATATTAAAATGTTAAAACCATTAAAACTCCCCTTAAAACTTTTTAAGCAATTTCAGCAATTTCTTTAACAAATGTGGTAAAAAGATTGTAAAAAGGGAAAAAAACCTCACTTAATGACTGCCTTGCTTAACAATGGAAATTTTGGTTAATTGTGGTCATAAGTCAAGGCCAAGTCAAGAACTATCTGTAGATTGAACTGCTGCTGCTGCTGCTGCTGATTTTATCTGGCAATTTTTTCCCTATGTAAGTTCATTTGCAACATAACATAATGTTTAAATCATTATCTGTGCATTTTTATTTTGTGGTGATCCTTTTCATCATTCCAATTAAGGTGGTTGTTGAGCATGTGTTTATATTATGGCACCTGATTATGTTTTTAACGGAAAGCAAATAGCACACTAATACTTTAATATGACATTAGTACAGTACAAGATTAACATTGCCAGACTATCAATGGGGGGTTTCTGAAAGTTTCCTTGCATAGTGAGAGATCAAACTGCATTTGGATTATAGCGCCCATTTAAGCCATTTTTAAAAAATAGAAGAAAACTTTGGCTAATTTGTAGTTATTAACAGCAGGAAACATAAAATCAATAGCATCTAATGTTGGTCATCACTACAAAACATACTGTTAAAGACTCCTTTTCTAAAAACTATTCTAATTGTGTTTATATTTCCATGGCTTTCTGAGCTATGATATTTAAGTAAAGAATTAAATAATCATAAGCATTATGTAATTTTGCAAAGATTTTTTTTAAAAAACTAAACACTAACTTACTGGTATATGAGATGTGAACGTACTACGATGCATGATTTTGTGAAGAATTTCTATTAAAAGCAGAAGGCAAAATCCCATTTTAATAGCTTGTGAATCGGTACAAAGTTTACAGATGTACAACATCAAAGCACAGAAGTTGATTCCCCTACACAGTTAAATGAAATCCTGAAGTCTCAATCCACATCTAAGTATCTTCACCTATGAGGATTATTATGATAGAAAAGGGAGAGAGTTTCTCCCATTGCCTCTGTCTCTTGGATATCACCTACACTTATGCATCTGATCACCTGTCTTTTTATTCATTGTTGAAGAAAACTATTTTTTCCTGTAATGTTTTTTTAAAGAAGGAGTTACTAGAAACCAAATGACGAATGTTACTACTTAATTATTTAAGCCTCTTCAAAGCCATCATTAAGAGCAAAGGTGCTTGCACACTGCCCAAAGATAGATTGCACAATTAGAGAAAACCTGTACAACAATAAATAATAATAAAAACACAAAGTATGAAGACCATCAGATAGTAGTAGAATGAGTGTGGCAAAAGAAGGCAAAGGTATTACCAATGATAATAGGCTCTTTGGGTACAATCCCAAAACAAGTGGATCACCACTTGATCACCATCGACATTGACCAAATAACCACCAGTCAATTGCAAAAGGTAGGTTTATTTGGAAGAAGTTACATCTTGTGACAATACCTTTAATATCAGCAAACAACTTCTGCCTATCAGAGAACCCATGAAGACTCAATAGGTAGATAAAAATGCCAAATCCAGTGAAATACATCAAAATCCAGTAAGAATGCTAAACAATTGGTTGACTATGCAATGAACCTTAATCATAATAAATCCAGAAATATCCCCCCCCCCGATTCTGCTAAAACTTAAAACATGGTTACAGCCAAAAAATGAACAGCAATACAATAAAATCCTTTTGCAAAATATGAAAGAGCAAAGGTATTTAATAATCTTGCAGAGCTGGGCCTGAGAAGATTTGAGGCAACTGCTTGTTCTTCTACATTTTTCCCCTCTGGGGATATATTACTTTTTTGGTCTTTAAATCTCTATCCATTCATTTAATCTCCATGACAGAAAAGAAAAAAAGCACCATGAAGCCCTGTCTTGCTTGCAGAAGTACTGGCTGCAAAGTATGTCCAGAGGCGGTAAGAAAAAGTCAGGTTGGTGTCTGCATAGTTGAAGTCATTCCCCACCCTGGCTTTTTTTACAGGTGCTGCATGGACTGGAGTCTTGATTTGTAAATTGTGAACACTATCTCTACCTGTTTTATATTCCTCTAGATTCCCTTGAATGCACTGTAAACTGGGTCAAACTCCTGTCTAGTGTGGTAAATACCTGTTTCTATGTATTTTCACATTGGTACCCACCGTGTCTTCTTTTGGTCAGTAGGGTACTGAAGACCCATAATTGGCAAGGCATATGTGCTGATGGCATGTATCTTATTCCTCTCATTGAACTGGGTCTTCAGGACTATCTTATCCTTTGATGATACTTGGATGTTGTTATCTTCCTTCTCTCCTCATGGTGGTTCCCCTGTATCTGCTGGTTACCAAGGTATTTGTAGCTGATCTGTACATTTGCTATGTAGTCTGCTGGTAGCTCCACCCCATCAGTCTTAACTATCTTCCTTCTGTGATGTCCTTGGTTCTCTCTGAGCTTGATTGTTTTCTTCCAGATGTTTCATTACCAAACTGGGAAACATTATCAGTGCTGTAAGGGAGTGGGGTTTGCTCTTTGTTTATGTACAAGTGGCTTGCTCTGTCAGTGTTGGTAGGAGTGTTCTTGGTAGTTCCTTGATCATCAGTTCTAGAAGGAAGTGGAATTTGCACCTAGTTGACTCATGAAACCCCACAGTTCAACCCTAAGCTGCAAAATTTCTCTTCTATTAATACATTTTTTAAGCCAAGGGCCTAGTTATCCTTAGTACTTTGTGGGGATGAGATGAGGGAAATAAAAAGCAATTCTTTTATTTTACAACATTGCTCATTATTGTAATCCAGGAGCTTTATGTTTAAGACCAGAAATTGCTTTGCTATTTTAGAAACTTAACACAACATATAGCCCATAATATATGATGTGGTCTTGTGATTCATTACACATACAACACAATTAATGCAATTAGAATTGGTAGATTATTATAGAGATATCTATCCCTGACCATTTTCTTCTTTTTGGAAAGTTCAAATGTGGTAATCATAGTCCTGAGCTATTTAACAGCCTTCAAAGTTATACTAATAAAGATCTTCATTACTGATTATAAACAGGCTGATATGTGTGAAAGGAAATCCTTCAAGTAATCTGGTGTAATAAAATAAGAGTCGATAAAAATCTGATATATAAATCAAAGTTAAGCAAGAATCAGGTTAACTCCTTATTAATTTCAATATGAATATAGAACAAATTATATATTCTAGAACAGAGATCCCCAACCCCCAGTCTGTTGCCCAGACCCAGTCTATGGTGTATTGGGAACCAGGCTGCATAAGCGGCAGGAAAATGTATGAAGTTCCAGTTGCATAAGGGACAGGAGAGTGTGGTGGGAAGGAGATGAATAGTCGTTTCAAAATGCCAAAGGATTTCAAATCTTAAGCCATTATCAGGATCATACTGCCAATTATATAAATTCAATATGGACATTTTATGTATGTTTGCATTTTAAATTGCATTTATTGTTGAATACTTTTCTACATCATAAATGAATCTTGAGAGCTGATGTAGTAGTTAAGTCATCAGGCTAAAAACTGGGAGTCTGTGAGTTCTAGTTCCACTTTAAGCTAACTGGTTCACCTTGGGCCATTCACGCTCTCTCAGCTCTAGGAAGGAGGAAGCCACTTCTGAAATCTTGCCAAGGAAATTACATGAATGTATCCAGGCAATCACCAAGAATCAATGCTTACTAATTACATGCTACACAATATTTCACTTCCTTTTGTACCCAGTTTTGATCACTTCAAAACAAGAAAGTCACTGAATATCCATGGAGATTCTTGGTCCTCGAAGTCATGGTTGTCCGAAAGGTGCTTTTTCAAGAGGCAACTGGACTTTCTGGTTTTTCTTTGAAGCCGTTTCACTGCTCATTCAAGAAGCTTCTTCAGATCTGACTGAATGGTGGAAAATTGAAAGAATTATACTCCTTGTAGACAACTGGTCGTTTGCATTCTTTCAGTAAGTCATTAAGGCTGCCTGGAGGTTTATCTGTGTCATTAGGGTCACCTGAATGGTGCAAATGTCTACAACACAGTCCTTTCAACAGTTCCAAGAAGGCTCCACACCCATTTGCACCACTCAGATGACCCTATGACACAAATAAACCTCCAGGTGGCCTTCACAACTCGCTAAAAGAATGCAAATGACCAGCTGTCTGCAAGGAGTATAAATCCTTCCATTCCCCACCATCCAGTCAGAGTTGAAGAAGCTTCTTGGATGAGAAGTAAAATGTCTTCAAAGAAAAACCAGAAAGTCCAGCTGCCTCTTGAAAAAAGAAGCATTTTTGGGACAAGAAAGTCATTGAGAAACTGGAACATTTGCAAATAAAATAAAAATAAAAATGACAAAGATAGTGAGAGTCTCGAAAACTAAATCCTATGAAGAATAGTTAAGAAAAGTGGGTATGTTTAGCCTAACATAAAGAAAGCTTGGGGGGCGGGGAGGGAATGGTTGCAGTCTTCCAATTGTTGAACAATTGTCTCAATCCAAGAAGTATAGGTTTACTCTCCAGAGCTTCAAAGAAAAGCACAAGAACCAATGAGTGAAAGCTTTATAAGGGGAAAATCATTGGAAGTTTTCTTTTGTTTTTGTTTTTTGTTTTTAGCAAAAATTGAATAGCTATTTGTGTGCAACAGCATAAGTGTTCCTCTCTTGACATATAGTTTTCTGATAGTGAATTAAAAGCAGGAAGACTTCTTTTGTCTGAAGTGTGTGAGAGAAAAAAACTGAAAAAAAGAATGTGCAATTGTACACTGGTGTACAAGAAAAGAGTGCATGCAACAAAATATGAGACAAACACAAGCAATATTTTCCCTTTGAATTTTTGGTTTGATATATAATAAAGTAATCCAATCAAACAGATTATTTCTTAGATTATTATTGAACTCTTGGCTAATATAAAAATGACCACCAAGATGACAGCATCTAATATTTTAAAATCAGGGTCATTCTGACATCAAGCAAGCAAATCGAGTACATTAACTTTTCCAACAGCAAAGTACTAAGTGTGTTTTAGTCCAAAACATCTAGATAAACATCAGGCTGCTTGCTCCCAATATAAAATCCCTGGGGTAGTAACATAGATGCTTTCTGAGAGATTTTGCCCTCCAAACATAATAACAACTTTTCATGTAAAATGAACAGCCATACTTCAGGGCATCGTTCCTTTATATTTATAAATTTGATATAAAAAGAAGCTATCCAATTTAAATCTGTCATTTTGTAAAATGTGCACTAAAGTTACAATGTATTGTAATGCTTCCTTTTCATTTGTAAAGACAATTATTTCTTGCAATGATTTCATTTCACCATGTCTGGGATAAAGCAAATTTGTTTTCCTGATTTATGTTTTGTGATGAGTTACTTCAAATTAACTTGACACAACTGGAAAAGCTAAAAACAAAACAAAACACCTTTCCTGAACTACAGAAAACTCTCCATGGCTCACAACAACAACATAAGCTGAACTATACAACACATAAAATATAAAGCCAAAACAAGCTTGGTGTCTCAATCATTGCCTTGAGATGCCCCAGAGCCAACTCTTGACATCCTTATCTGCCACAGTGCATATGTAAAAGCCAGGTCTTGGGGGCCTTCTGAAAGGCTAAAAAGATGGGATCTTCTTTCTTCAAGCCAAGGAAAATGTAGGAGCAGCCACAGAAAAGATACATTTCTATGTCAAGATTTCAGGAAAGGTACCTGAAGCGTGCCTATGCATCTGAATTGGTAGAATGAGCAGATCTTTCAGGGAGAAGTAGTCCCACAAATAACAGAGTCCTATGCTTTGTAGAGCTTTAAGGGTAATAATCAGCATCTTGAATTACTCCCAGAAGAAAATTAGGAGCCAGTGCAGCTTACACAAAATAGGTGTAACATGGATGACTCTAAAAATATTTGATATTGTACATGCCACTGTTTCTGGACTAGGTGGTCTTCAAGGGTAGCCCCACATAAACACATTACAGTAATCCAAACTGAATTATTATCCAAGAATCTTTTAGTTCTATTTTGAATTTTATCTGAATGTGTTCGAAGAAAGAAAATGGATAATTACTTTCCCAAGAAGAGGAGGGAAATGTGAGGGGGACTTGCCATGTTTTCAATTTTGAAGTTTTTGCAATATATATTAGTTGCTGGTAGACAAATTAGCAACTGTTTGATTTATATTTTCAAACACAGAGAGAGAAATTGATGAGCATTTTATCTTGTTATTTTAATTTGGAGGCAGCTGGATTTGTAAGGTTAACATTGTCAATATATTAAATTACTTATTAAAATTAGGCAGACATACTCCCAATATGAACACATGCAAGTAAACTCTCCTTGTTGGAACAATTTTGGAAGTGCTTCATAAGGGAAAAAATGGATGGAAAGAAAATCCTGTTGCACTGATCATGCGTCCACATTCCCTTTCCTTTCATAGATATTTATTAATTTTTATTTATTCATGTAGCAGTACATCTCACCAAGGTGATGTTGGGTGGGAAACATATATTTAAATAACAAATAAGAAAATAATTCAACACAGAAACAAAATAAAAAATGGTAAGGTAAAGGTAAAGGTTCCTCTTGCGCATATGTGCTAGTCGTTCCTGACACCTAGGGGGCGGTGCTCATCTCCGTTTCAAAGCCGAAGAGCCAGCGCTGTCCAAAGATGTCTCTGTGGTCATGTGGCCGGCA
>JANHZT010000508.1:148964-161519 GCA_032468215.1 Stegonotus admiraltiensis
ATTGGAGAAGGGCGGTATACAAATTGAATAAATAAATAAATAAATAAATAAATAAATAAATAAATAAATAAATAAACCTGTGTAATTGTAACCCAATGCTTTCTCAATGACCTTTCCTAAAAAGGGAAGGTTGGTGACTGGGTGAAAGTCCCCTATCTTGATTGGATCCACAGAAGGACCCTTGAGAAGAGGATATAGCACATTTCCCTCAAGATCAATAAGACCATCCCCTTTCTCAAAGAGGCCACCCTCATCGCAACTGGACACAACTGCCTGTTCCATACTATGTGGTCTTAACCAATCAGGAGTGACAGGATTTTAATATACAGATGATTCATCAAACAAGATCCTGTTTACTTCCTCAGGAGTCAGAATCTCAACCTCTTCCCAGATGACCAAAGTTCAAGCATAAGATATTCATAAATACATATGGAAAAAATAAATCAAAGTATGACTGATTTGATTTTTTATATTTGATTGTCTATGAGAGACTCTGTAAATGACATAAGAGGTTCTGAATGTTGGATCATCTAAGTTTAGTGGTGTCAAGCATGGATCTTGGAAAGTAATTAACACTGAATGGGGGGGAAAGAGGAATTCCCAACTCAACTCATACTTAGCAGTTTCCAAGATAGTTTACAAATAAATTTGATGAACTTATTTGGGATGAAAATGGATTGTTGGAATGAGTATTTCACAGATTAATATGTGGGATTAATATGTGAATATGCACCCGAAGGCCAGACAAGGAATAATGGATGGAAACTGCTAAGTCCTCAGACTTACCACAGGGTCCTCGGACATATGACATGACTAAGTCCTCAGACTTATGACGGGGTCCTCAGACATACGACACAATGCCCCCATTGGCTAAGATGCGCCCAGAGACGGCAGGAGAATTCTGGCAGCCCCATTGGCTGAGCGGTTTGACAGCTACTGTATAAATAGCTGTCAAATGCCTGAGTTGCTGTTCTAGTTCTGAAGCTGTTCTGTTAACTGTTAGCATTAAACCTTCGTTTCTCTTACACCTGTCTTGCCTCAGTTACTGCCCACCATCACTCTACAGAGCAGAAACTGATCAAGGAGAGATTCAACCTAGAAATAAGAAGAAATTTTCTGACAGTGAGAACAATCAACCAATGGAACAGCTTACCTTCAGAAGTTATGGGAGCTTCATCACTGGAAGCTTTCAAGAAGAGATTAGACTGCCATTTGTCATAAATCGTGTAGGGCCGTGATGGCAAACCTATGGCACGCGTGCCACAGGTGGCACGCAGAGCCATATCTGTGGGCACGTGAGTGTTGCCCTAGCTTAGCTCCAGTGTGCATGCATACACCAGCCAGCTGATTTTTGGGCCTTTCAGGCCTACCAGAAATCAGGAAACAGGCTGTTTCTGGCCTCTGGGGGTGGGGAAGGCCGTTTTGGCCCTCCCCAGGGTCCTAGAAAGCCTCTGGAGCCTGGGGAGAGCAAAAAACAGGCCTATCAGGCCCACCATGCCATTGTGGGCCAAAAGCGGTGGGAGCGTGGGGGGGTTGTGCGTGCATGCACAGGGGTGGGGCACATTGAATTATGGGTGTGGGTACGTGTGCACTCAACCTCCCGCACTCCCCACCGCTTTTGGCATGCAACGGCAAAAAGGTTAGCCATCACTGGTGTAGGGTCTCCTTCTTGGGCAGGGGATTGGACTAGATGACCTACATGGTTCCTTCCTTCTGTTAAATCTGATTATAGTGATACACTAAATAATGGAATGGAGTACTATAAATGCTAATGTCCAGAATAATTGATGAAAAGGAAGCACTATTTTGAAGACCTTCATGGTACAGAGACAGATTATTGTGCAGGACCACCTGTTGCAGATCAGCTTTGATCATCTAAAAAAGATCCAAGAGAGTTAGCAAGTCTGAGTCCCATTTCTCTTTTAAAAAATCATCTTTTGGAACCCAGATGGTATGACTTCACAGCACCTGCTCTATGAAAAGCATTCCCCCAAAATATGGATAACCCCAACCCTGCCTACTTTTTATAAAACTTTACACACATGGCCTTTCCCTCAGGCACTGGGTCAGGAAGATTTGTGTTTCTTTCTAATGTGATTTTATGTTTGCAAATAGTTTGCACATTTCTTTAGTTTATCTTACTTTTTATTGTTGTAAATTGCAATCTTTAATAAAAAAAACTATAAAAATGTATGAAAGATCAACACCGTTGTGTTTAACAAGAAAAAATGGAGTGAACTACTGCACGTTACAAATCAATGGTAAAAAAACCTGCAGTGAGCAGATTGTGTACTTTGATAGAATGTTAATTAAGATATACAAATGCTGGTAGAAATGTAGTGGATATTATATGACGTGTTGAAAGGAATGGCTTCTTTGTAAAAAAAAAATGTCTTTGTGTTAGGGAGGTGTCCTTCAGATTTAAAGACAAAAAGATGCTTCACAACAGGATTAGTCATGCAAGGTACACATTTCAGCACTCTACAATGCCTTATTCTGGGCATTAAGATAACCAAAATAAAAAAGGTGCTGCTAAGGTAGAGACAAAGTGCAGTGGCATAAAGACGGGCACATTGGCAAAGTCTAGTGCATCCCTACTCTGTATAAAAATATATTTCTCCCAAGTATTTCTTTGTTATATGGAAATAAATAACTGGTGGCAAAGATACAGTAAATGCTCCAACATTATTGACAAAAATAAGTCTACCACCCCTGCAGTTAGCATACAATCTGAATGAAACCTGAGCATGGCAGGAATTCCAACAAGCACATATGTGTCAAATATGGAGCTGCATATTTCTTTAAGAGGGCTGAATCTGTCAAAACAACCCCAACTGTTGCTGCTGAATTATTATTTATGGCTGTTTATCCAAAATATCTTTCAATTTTGTTAGCACATTAGTTTGCCAGGAGGCTTGGCAGAAGTTTTAATTGGACAAATATGCTTGAATATTCAAAATGCAAATACAGATAAACTCCACACTTAAGCCAGCTAATAACCTAGGATGGAAATAATGAATATGGCAGCACATTAATCTGACTTTCTAAGTGGAGGTGAAAAGGATCAGAATCTATAAGGGGGAAAAAAAGCTGATCTTTGCCTTACCACTTATCTTATGGTAAGTTTATTTATTTATTTATTTATGAACTTTCTACATTTGTATGCCATTAATTCCCGAAGCTATGGAGTTAAGCTTCTGATACAGATTGACTGTATTCTTTTCTTAAGCAGCTTACTATTGAGACAACACATTTTCTTTTATCAGCAGGTGAGCTTTCTTTTAATAGAAAGGCAAGAGAAAAAATAATTTAGTTAATAAGTAACTTAACTTGCAGACAAGCTGTTCTGTCCACTACTCTCCTGACTGAGTATATCTGTAGGCAGATATTCATGCATTCACAATGAGAAATATATAAAATAAATAATAATAGGAAAAAAATCCATTGTTGTATTAATTGTGATTGATGCCCTCGGAGTGATGCTTTAGAACTTCCTCAATATCTAGAAATCTTGAATTAAACAGACCCGAACACCTTAATTTTATAGCACACCATCCTCCTTGGAACTTCTTATATTCTTAAACACCACCTTAATCATTTTTAGACTCTTATTTAGGACTTGAATTATTAAGCTTCCATCAGTCTGAGACCCACTCTGTGAAATATTTGTTTTACAATAATAAAACAAATAAATGAGGCTGAGAAACCTGAGAAGGAAAATAATTTCCACTCACCTCTTAGCAAACGTGGAAAGGACGGACACCTGTAGACTGGCAAGTTCAATGATTTTATAGTTGGTTAACTATTT
Organism: Stegonotus admiraltiensis; assembly: GCA_032468215.1. Classification (NCBI taxonomy): domain Eukaryota; kingdom Metazoa; phylum Chordata; class Lepidosauria; order Squamata; family Colubridae; genus Stegonotus; species Stegonotus admiraltiensis. The sequence continues at coordinate 152,773 of JANHZT010000508.1, forward strand.
TAATTGATATAATTAAAACTTGAAGGAAGGGCAAATGAAAGCTGAGATTCGAGAGAAAGAATTGGAAGAAAATAATAGAATAATAGAAAAGAAAAAAAATTGGAGAAAATGACAAAGCACCAAGATCTGAAAATTGAAATTGAAACATTATGGCATAAACAGGCCATGATGGTCCTAGTGGTAAATGACACACTATTAACAAGTTTTGGATGGCAATTAGAAAATCTACATCTTGACCAAATTTCCGTCTGTCGATTGCAACATGCCATACTGCTTGGATCTGCACATATGCTACACCAATCCATTATGACAGTGGTTCTCAACCACTGCAGGCCCCTGGGGGGTTACGATGTGGTCACAGGGGGTCCGTGAAGGCTTGAAGAAATGTTATGATTTAAATCTTGAGTTAAGTCTTGGGGATCCGAGGCCATAGTCTGTGGCCACAAAAGGTATTAAAAGGGGCCTCTGTGGTGAAGAAAAGGTTGAGAACCCCTGCATTATAATATGAGCCATGGTGGTGCAGTGGTTAGAGTGCAGTACTGCAGGCCACTTCTGCTGACTACAGGATGCCTGCAATTTGGCAGTTCAAATCCTACTAGGCTCAAGGTTGACTCAGCTTTCCATCCTTCTGAGATGGGTAAAATGAGGACCCAGATTGTTGAGGGCAATATGCTGCCACTGTAAAACCGCTTAGAGAGGGCTGTAAAGCACTATAAAACGGTATATAAGTGCTATTGTTATTGCTATCCTAGATTCTTTGAAAAAACTTAATCCATATGAAGGAACTGGTAGCTGTAACTTCACATTGTTGTGAACCGAGAATAATTAATAATAATAATAAAATATAATAGACTAAAATTCATTTCTTGGTTTGAACTGGCATTAGTTCTCTCTATTATCCTGTATTACTTTTTACAAGGAGCCTTCTTTTTATGCTATTTATAACAGATTATAAAAATGATACGTTTTACCATCCGAAAGTACATCAAGATCAATTATATTACATTTTTGTAATAATGCCGTTTTGAACTACTTATGCTACCCAAGCATTTTCAACACACCATTAGGCATCTTCACAAAGGAGTCATACCAGGAGAACGGTCTCTTCTTTGCTACTAAACAGTTACATTACAGCTAGATGAAAACAGCATATAACTTTCGTGGTAAGAAATAATCCACAGTAGATTAGAAACGTATATAATTTACTTTTATATAACACCTTTTATACTGAAATTATCCCTAAGTATATTATAAAAGGATTAGTTAGATCATGGTAATGAGAATAAACAAAGATAAACAGAACAGCTATTAAATGTTAAAACTCTATCCCACAGAGTTTTGGGGGTTGACACTTTAATATAGCATATTCTATTAGTAGCAGTAACTCCAGGAAAAGTTTTTGGTGCTTGAAATCATTTAGAAAATGCATAGTGCTAAGATAGTTGAGAGTCTATAGATTTTATTAAACTTTGTTTACTGAAAGAAGAGATATTCAATTATAGGCCAATTTAATAGTGTAATTGTAATCACTTTGATTGCACTTGCTTTTACAGATCATAAAAAAAAAATAACACAGGTCCATTAAACATATCAATTCCCACTGCAGAATTACTTTGAATCTCCATTCCTCTTTTCTGTATTGTTGCTTTGTTTTTCTAAAGGGGTGCAAATTCTGAGCCAATCTCTCACGTGAGAAGAGAAGCATCCCCTTGCTGTTGCTTCTAGCTTTGGTACCTTCCAGAGGAAGCTAAGAAGAACCTACCAAGTTGTTTCAGTAACAAATTCTCCCTTTGCTCTGATAAAGCATATCCTATTGCTTTTATAGTGGAACATGCCAGTAGTGGGTTTCAAATCCCGGCGCTACCTGTTTGCTATCGGTAGTGTGTGAGCATGCGGCACTTATGCACATGTGCAGAGCGTTTTTGATGATGTCTGGGCAGGTGGGCAGAGCCTCCTGCCACTATTGGTTTGCCCGAACCGGGGTGAACCAGGAGCAACCCATCACTGGAACATGCCTTGTAAAAATAATTCAAACCTGTCTTCCCATATTTTTCTTCTTCTTTGTTTTGAGAATAGATCTGATGGGGCCATTTTGAAGTACAAAATGTCTGGAGTTCTTTCTTTTATAACCATCATAGAGCCATGGCAGTATATATTTTCTCTTACTGTATTAGGAAATCTTGAAACATACAGAGTACTCGCTGCAGGTGGTCTACACAATCCTTCCCCATTTTTTAAAGGGGAGGTATTTTGCACTTTCTGAATACTTGTAGCAGAGAAAATTTCATATCTTTCATATGAACTTTCATATCCTTCGATCACATGGGAAGCAGCATTGATGAAGTTATATCTTTGTTCCAGATATTGGGAGTGAAAGCATGAATTTATGCAGGAAAAATATGGGACTGGAGCAAAGTTGCCAGGGGTCAGGATATTGCAAAGTGCCCCTATTCTTGATTCTCCTGTTCCAGGGAATGGACAATAGGTGGACTACGTGGAATAGATCCCACCTTCAGTACTATTGGAATGCTGGTAATATCCATTTGTGACATCTTCATCTTGCCCTGCTTTTTTCTTCTTTCTTGAAGAGAAGAATAGGGCTGAGGCACAACATAATTGGGCAGCTGACAATGTAGGAAAAGAATGTTTCAGGAAAGGGTTCATGTTTTAGGTCCAAGGGGCCAGAATAGAATTGTTATAGCTCAAGCATTATGTGCTAATTATGGTTAATTGTGATATTGTCTGCTGTAGTCCATAACTGCTTTGTTCCTATGGAAATATTCCAATCTAATACCTACCATATTTTTTGGAGTATAAGAGACACCTTCCCCCCCCAAAAGAGGATGAAAATTTGAGTGCATCTTGTACACCAAATGTAGCCTTGCCCAGCCTCTGAAAGGTAGGTTTCAGAGGCTGAAAAAAGTCTCTGAAAGGGAGGTTTCAGAGGCTGAAAAAAAAAGCAAGGCGCAGAGCTCACAACCAACGAACCTGTTGCTAAAGTTCACCTCTGGAAACAGCTGATTGGGGGTATTCTAGGAGGCCAATCCACTCACCAATCAGCTATTTTTCTTATTTTCCTCCCCAAAAACTAAGGTGTGTCTTATACTCCATGTGTCTTATAGTCCAAAAAATATGGTATGTATGATCAAAGATAAAGATGCTTCAAAGTATGTGGGTCCATGGACATAGCACCTGCATGCAACACTGTACATCAGTGTTTTTTAAACTTGGCAACTTTAAGATGTGTAGACTTCCATTTCCAAGGCTGGCTGGGGAATTCTGGAAATTGAGATTCAAACATCTTAAAGTTGCCTGGTTTGAGAAACACTGTCTTAAGATCATATTGCAACAGCAGGGGGAAGCTCTGCAATCCTAGGAAAAGGTGACTTAAAGGCAGGGGCTGCCTAAGTACTTCCTCTGCTCTGAAACATATTTCAGTTTTCAAATGTAAAGTTTTGCAAGCCCTACAACATTGGGTATATAATTCCAGTGAAACTGAAAGAATCACTAAATGTAGGGTGTCGATGGACTGGGGTTTATGTGCTAGCCTATCGGTATATCTGAAGGCTGTGGGGAAGGAAGCCCCTTACCTGTAATATATCTGCAGAGGTCAGGGAAGGTTAGGCTGCAGTTTACTGTATCTGCTCCTCCTACAGATGTGAACTCTACTCTCAAAGCACCCATAATTACCCTTGCTAATTCAGATGTAGTCTTTTTTTGCAGATTGGCTCTGATAACCATGAAGGCAGAACCCATTTATCTACATAATCCCATGCTTTTGCAGCCTTCAGTGGCAAAAGCTGTAAGGCAGCCTGATTTTTTCTACCTTAATGGAAGAAGATTACTTTTCTTAACCTTCCTCTTCCCCATCACACCCTCCCACAAGCATATTTTATCCTATTATTTAAAACAGGGCAGATGAACATTATTCTCAGAAAAAGGGAATGACCAATTTGGGGAAAATGCTCTATTACTTTTAGGCAGTGAAGCAGACTGATGATATTTTTAGGTTTGCATGTTTATAACTGACTTCTCACTCACTATTTTCCAGAGGTGACCTTGGTCTAATACCTTTGGTACCCAAATAGGAGCCAAAGCCTCTCCTATAATATCCTTGATCTGAAACAAATGTGAAGTAACATTCCTTCTTCAAAGTGTCTGCTAATTTGATTGCAGTGAGGATAGAAAGCTTTTCATTACATATCACAAACTTCATTTATGTGGGATGACTCATCGGGCCCTCTGAAAAGCCAAATGAGTACCCAATCTCTAATGCTGCCTTTAGCAGCAACATCAATCCTCTCTAGTTCAATTCATCTTTTATCAATTATGCTGAGTTTTTTTTTTTTCTGGGGGAAGGGGCAGGGGAGGTATAGAAAAATATATATCAATCTTGTAATTATAAAATGATGTTGCTCCTTGGTCAAAACAGGATTGATCCATACTTTCATCTAAGCCACAAAGGAATTCAATTTTTATACTTGAATCTTAATTAAACTAAACTACGTAAATCAAGTAATTCAGAATTGTTGGCTGCCTGCTGACTTTACAAACATTTGTCTCTTAGGTTCACATAAAAGCCAATAGCCATATCAGATCCATTTGAAGCTAGGATTATTATAATAGCAGAAAAATAGAAGGAAATTTCAAGAGACACATCATAGTACATGATGATGTGTTGAGGCATGTTGCCCTAGCTTTGTGAGCAAGTTTGGGGACACCATCTCATCTCATGTTAACACATTGTTTTTAATGCATGACAATCAGACCTCAGGCCTGGGAACCAAATTTTCTTGTTCTCCTGTTTGCTCTCCTTCTCTGGATAGACCTCTTGCTTCTCTCATAATATGAGTTTCTCCCTGAACACGTATAATTTAGTCTGGATGTGCAGCTTGAAAGAAATGTCAAAAAAGCATTTAATCTATATGAACTGCCACTGTATCTTTTCTTTTCAATGCATGCTGACCATCAAGAAATCTGACTGGACAAAACACAGATTGACTGGGAAAAAAATACTGTTTTAAAGCAGAGATAAGTAACAGCGAAGCTTGAAAGTTTATGAATGCTATCTCTGCCTCTTGAATGTCATGGAAGAGATGAATAGTTGATTTTTGCATCACAGTACCATTTATTTATTTGCAAATGTCACTATGTTTTTTTTTGTTCCTGATAAAAGCATGTCATTACAAAATTCACTGGCAGGAAAAAAAAGATTAAACTTGAGACTAGAACTTTAAAATTAAATTTCTGAATAATTTAATTTAGTTGTGTTTCTTGTGTGCCCTGGAATATTCCTGTTTACAAACATCTGCCTTACTGCTTATATTCATGTATGAATTTGGTTGGTTGTTTGTTAATTTGATCGTACAAGAAATTGTCTAATCTGTCCTATGTGGAAAAGATAACTTTCCCAATTTTAAGATGGGGTGCATGGTAATTGGCACATCCAGTGGAAAACCCAGTCTCCACATCCAAACTTTGCTTTTTCCCTTGAAGTGAATGAGAAACAGACTGAGAAATGATATTCTGTAGATATGATGAGACTACGTAAACTTTTTTCTTGGATATAGGGGTAGAATTTGTTTCAGTCTTTTTTCTGGAATCAAAAAGTGAAGTCTCTAAATTGAGAGCTTGGATCCTGGTGAGTTCATAGAAATGTCTGTAGTTTAACACTGACTTCTTTCAGGACTTCCCCACCCCCACCCCACCCCCACCAACACACTTTAACCCTTCCAAATCCAGCTTTAGCTTTCAAGATCATTAAAAGTTGGCATTCCTAGCTATCTGGATGCACCAGGAATTAATAAATTCCTCAATGCTCCCTTCTCTTGATGGTTGACACTTCCACAGGCAATGATTTGAAGGATCTAGCAAAACTTACTAGTATACAAAAGTATATAGAATAGCAGAGTTGGAAGGGACCTTGGAGGTCTTCTAGTCCAACCTCCTGCTCAGGCAGGAAACTTTATACTATTTCAGACAAATGGTTGTCTAATCTCTTCTTAAAAATTTCCAATGTTGGAGCATTCACAACTTCTGGAGGCAAGTTGTTCTGCTGATTAATTGTTCTGTCAGGAAATTTCTTCTTAGTTCTAGGTTGCTACTCTCCTTGATTGATTTCCATCCATTGCTTCTTGTCCTGCCTTCAGGTACTTTAGAAAATAGCTTGACTCCCTCTTCTTTATGGCAACCCCTGAGATATCAAAACACTGCTATCATGTCACCCCTATTCCTTGTTTTCATTAAACTAGGCATACCCAATGCCAGCAACGGTTCTTTATATTTTTCAACTTCTAGTCCCCTAATCATATTTGCTGCTCTTCTCTGCACTCTTTCTAGAGGCTCAATATCTTTTTTTTATATCTTTTTTAAAAATATTTTTTATTCAACATTTACATCTTTAACATCCTTGTTTCATTTTTACAGCTTTCCGATACCGGCATCTTTGATAATATCTATAACCAACTATATATACATACATATATACATACATTTACTTTTTTTATATCTTTGTGACCAAAACTGGATGCAGTATTCCAAGTGTGAACATTATGGCTCATATTTAATTGATTGTCCACTAGGACTCCAAGATCCCTCTCACAGTTACTACTATTGTATCTTTTCTTTTTATGTACACTGAGAGCATATGCACCAAAGACAAATTCCTTGTGTGTCCAATCACACTTAGCCAATTCTATATTGATATCTATATTGAGTCAGATACCAGCTATACTATATCTGTGCATTTGGGGGTTTTTGTTGTCTAAATGTAGAACCTTACTTTTTTCACCATTGAATTCCATTTTGTTAGATAGGGCCCAATGTTCAGGTCTGTCGAGATCCTTCTGTATCTTAAGCCTATCTTCTGGAGTGTTCGATATTCCTGCCAGCTTGGTGTCATTTGCAAATTTGATGCTAGATACATAGTTAATTTGATAAGAAGAGAGAGAGGGCGAGTGAGAGAAAGGCTGAGACTAAGACTGGTTAAACACTAGTCACAGAACAGTAATTTCTGCACCAGTAATTTGGAGTGTCTTCTACAGTTGTTCAGCCATCCTTGTGCCATAATAATAAATAGCAATAAGGATATGCTTTATATTACTTCAATAGTGACAGCATGAAGCTATGAAATGATGTGAGTTACTAGCATGGAAATAACCAGGCACAGAAATGTTTTCACAGCTCAACAGAATGCCAACAAAAACAAAGTTGACATACTTTTGCCAGGTATATTCTTGCTATGTACAGTTCTGACAATGGAAGGACACTTAGGAGAACCTCATCGATGGAATTCAGCACCAGAGCAGATTCCTATTGGACAATAAAGACAATTTATCACCTATCCAGCTTCTGAAAGCTTCCCTGCCTCCTCTCCCAAATGAGCACTTTGAATGATGATACCAGATCATCACATTGCTTTGACATTGCTGCTAGAACAATATAGGGTATCAATTAGTTACAGTAGGCTAAGCTGCACTGAAGCAGTGGCTACCTTAGCCAAGCCATCAGATTCTCTAGGACACTGTAAGTAGTTCTGTTATAGAACTTGACCATATTAGTGGGAGGTTTTATCTCTCAGGTGGGAGAGCTTACCGGGGAATTTGTAGCCATTTTATACAGCAGATGCAAGGCAGACTCTCTTTTGTGTGCAGAGAATCTAACACTTCATGCATAAGTGGCATCTGTTATCCTGGCACCTGCTAAATAATAGCTCTATTGAGCAATGTGTACATTACAAAAGTTTAACTTTTCTAGTGCAAATTAGGCTTCCCTATTACTTATCACTAAACAGAAATTAAGACTTTGAGAGGGAAAAACTGTCTCTGTGAAGATTAGCATATAAATGGCCATTCATTGACTATTGAAGCATAGAGCTAAAAAAGAAGCAGAAAATGGGATATCACTCTTTAGAGTTATGCTGTTTGATTCCACTTTTAAGCAACTATTTTGATAATTTGCATTTGATTAGAGTGGTTTTTGATTCCTGGCCACAATCATTTTGTTGCCAGTCAGCTACATTATGATGATTTTGTTTTCTGATTAGCTTCTTTTTCATCAAGCACCATTATTACTTATTAGGTCTTATTGAAATACCCCAATGTTTATATTTTGGGGCGTATCCCATAATTACTCAATAACTACAGTATTGATTGTACTTCTTGCTGGCATGCCAGGTTGTTAAAAACAGTGGCAGACTGACTGGCCTTTAATGTACTTCCAAACCAGAAGTCAGTGAAAGTGGATTTAAAGTTTTATCACCTTGTGTGATGCCAAAGAACTCTGGAGTTGCTATGCTACGATTTTATTCTTTAAACAGATTTGAACTTGCAATGCACGCAGCAACCCTCAAGCTTCTTGAAGCTTTGGTGGATACCTGCCGAGCCCAATGTGAGCAAAGGCATATCAGAGGTGGCATAGGCCCTTTAAATAATGCATATTCAGTGTATTACCGAGATGTCATATTGTGAGACATCAGAATCCTGTGAAGAGGTCCCAGAGTAAAACATCACACAAGCATGGTCAGTGTGCTGGCAATGTTCTCAGCATCTCATTTGCAAAGCTGTTTTATCTTTTGCCTCCTGTCTCAAAGTTTCTCTTTAGCAATGCCTCCCACGGCAAACAAACACTTTTTTTTAATGAACTCAAACCTATTCAGCAGTCACATGTTGTTGGATGTGGGGTGGCTCGTAATGAATAACTGGGCCGTCACCTGTGCAGTAGGATGACCCACACATGGAATAAAATAA
>JANHZT010000508.1:162932-173697 GCA_032468215.1 Stegonotus admiraltiensis
TGTAAGCTGTTCCGAGTAGGGTTGTTTTTTATTATCATTATCATCATCATCATCATCATCATCATCATCATTATTATTATTATTATTACTCAACATCAGAAAAACGAGCTAGATTGGATCAAAAATTCATGAGCATCTTCTTTCAAACAAGAGGCACATCTGGCTTTTGAGCTATATTTTATGAAGGCCAATATCTGGAGGAGCACCCATAGCTTTAAGAGACCAAATATAACCTGTGGCCACAGACTATGTCTCTTCACTCTTGTGGCAGTGTTTTCTTTTTTACTGAGGGCCAATACAGTCATCTTCATATCTTGAACTTTACATTTTTACTTTGCTATCCTGTGAATTTGCAACATATTTCAAAGTATATTTTGAGTTTTATTCATAGTTGATCCTCTTAAATAAAAATGTATAATTCAAAAAAAATTTAAATATAAGACTTTATGTACAAGAGATTTACTTGATGATCTAAAGCAGGGCTGTCAAACTCCCGGCCTATGGGCTGGATGCGTCATGCATGGGCTACACCCATGCCCAGTTTAGCAAAGGGGGGGAAAGTCCTGATACATCACATGATGCCACCATGATGATGTGAGTTTGACACCCCTGATCTAAAGCAACAAGGAGGCAGTTGGCTGCTTACTGGTTTCTGTCTCTCTCTCATTCTCTCTAATAAATTATTACTAAAAGTTTCATGAAAAAGTATTGAACATTTAAACCTCTGAGGAAAAATTGGTGAACTGAAGATGGCTCCAATGACAGCAAATATGATGATCATAGTGGAATGAAGAGCCAACAAATGAATCAGCTGTTTGGAATTCCTCTCAGAACAAGAAGACGACTTGGGATCCACATGTCCTCCAAACAGTTGATCCTTATGAAGAAATTATAAGATAGTAATCTCTGATGGGTTTATAGCTCTAGGAAATGAGGGAATAGCCATCTTGCTCAGACCATATTTGGCACCTTTAAAAGGACACTGGGTTTACATGCTACTTTTCTAATCACTTTTAGAAATAGCTTAACAACTGCTTTAACTGTTAACTGTTTCAACTATTAGAAACCTTTGGATTAACAAATCGTACAAGTTTCGAAGGTGAATTTACTTCAATCCTGTTAGAATATTCATGAACTGGAATAGGGCATAGTAACAAGGTCAGCCAATGAATAGGCATGGCAACAGATCAGCCAATGAGGACTGTTTGGAAACGGAAACAGGAAGGAGCCTGGGCATGGCTCTGTAGCTCTGAGTCTGTCTGCTGAATTGAAACTGAAACTCATCTCTGCTGTTCTCTCCTCTGCCTGTGTCTTTTGTCTATAACTCTCTACCAAGTTGGAAGAATCTTCTTTTGGTATTGTATGTGTTATGATGTATATAAAGAAAAGTTAATGAATCCTGCTGAATCAGTTATCTGTGTGTGCTTTCTGAATGTGATTTCTGCAACAAACTCTAACAAATCCTTTATGAAAGGAATTTTAAATAAAAGTTGAAGGACTTACATTTTTTTATATAAGCTGCAAAAGAGTGATTAGAACATTGATTTAGGAAAGTTACATATTGAGTAAGGGACGAGACTGATTTTAAACAAGATTTTGAAATTATAAGCATCTGTCCTGTAGGAAAATGTTGTTATTATTGAGTGTATTGAGTGTATTGTGAGCTGCCCTGGGTCTTCGGAGAGGGGCAGCATATAAATTGAATAAATAAATAAATAAATATTATACTTTTTAAAAAATGATAGAATAGGACTTTGAAGTTTGGACCTTCCCCTAGAGGGAACTGGAATGAACTAAATATTGCAATTATTGGAGAAGAACACTTAAATTTGACTTATTAATACAGAATGGAGCAAAATACTTTAATACTGGACATATTGATAAATATTTGTGAACAGTGGGCCCAGAAGTTAATTTTAAGAGTGGCTGCCATTATACATAGATGGTGATTAAAAATGTTATGGAAGAGGAACAGGTTTTATCAAATAAGATTGAGACTGACTTGAAAGTGGATTTAGAAATGTCAGACTATCAATCAACTATATTTGGTAATATACCAGCATATTAAAAATGACAGATCACAAGAGGCATATGTAAAATGATGCTGCATTGAACATACAAATAAAAGTGGTGAATGTGTTAATAACTAAAAGGAATTTGGGAGAAGCTGGGGGGAGAAATCTGAGTAACTTTCTTATATGGAGAAAATATCTGAGACTTGTTAAAGTTTTGAAGAATTTTGTGAGAAGGGACAAAGGAAAAATAAAATTTTATCAAGATCTAGGACATTATTTGAAGGGAGTAAAAAATTAAGATAATTATTGGAAGCAAAAGGAAGGAATATAAGTTTGCTTTATTTGTTCAAGGTTAAAATAGATAACCCTTTGTGGTAACCCTTAATTGACTTTTGCTGACTAGGGCTGAATGACAAGCTTTTATGAATTTGTTTATACATAATAATATATCAAATATGGAAAAAATATATCATTTGTTATATTTTAAAAGAAGGTGCTAAGTTACTAAAATTATTTATACTTGTGATGAAGGAGAAAATCATTTCATTATATGGTCCCTTTCTTTTTCTTTACTATATTCTTATTCTTATTCTTATTTTTCCTATTTTTTTATTTTCCATACTTTCTATTTTTTTCTTTTCTTTTTCTTAGTTTGTATAAGTTTTTATCATTTTAATGTCTAAAAAATACTATAAAATTATTGAGAATTAAAAACGCTCACAGCATTTGAGTTCTTTAATAATGCATCTTTTATGAAGATTTCTTTGATTTTACATGGAGTCCACTAATAATGAATTGGGAATTTTGATCTTATAAATCTCAACAATTTGGTGACAGTTCTGCAATGTATCCAAGATTCCTTGACAGTATCTCTCACAACAAAAATCAATTATACATCAAAAAGTGCATTGATCATTTCGGAGTTCAAAACAAAGAGGCTGGATATTGAAAGAAATCCAATAAATATTTGTGAAAGGCAATAATGCAACTGGTCAGCCAGCAGAATTTCTAAATTTATAATAGAAAATATACTGGATATGTGATGGCACAGATCCAATAGATGACAAGAATCAGAAGCTGCAACCATGGCCTGGTGCTGTCCTTTTTGTTAATCCTTTTTCTTCAGTACTTAAGCACAAGAAGAAAGTAACAAAAGTTTCTTTGCAGAATGAGAGGACTGTGATATCATAGATAGATAGATAGATAGATAGATAGATAGATAGATAGATAGGTAGGTAGGTAGGTAGGTAGGTAGGTAGTTGATATTAACAATATTGACATCCCCATGGGGACAGGGGCAGTGGAACCAGGATTTTCAGCCTTTTATTTTGTTGCCACTGATTTATTTTGTTTTGTTTTTTCCATTTACAGTGGAATACATCTAACAGAATTTTACTGAACATTTCCTCTTAATTTGCATTCAGAATATCCCATCTTGAATTCTCTCTTTTTCCAGCTGAGATGGGAGAGGGAGGTGGAACTGAGGAACATAAGGGGCAATGGTGGCATTCAAGGACCAAAAGCAAAGGACAGGGAATCATGTGCATTTTCATGATTATTGTTGCAGATGAAATGCATCTGGATTGATCCAAGATCATATGGAAAGAAGAAATAAATCTGCCATTTTCTGAAGGCTAGCATGGAAAGTCAAAATTTGGTAGAGTTATCCAAAATCTCTCACAACAATGGGTGGGATTTCCTGCTACTGCTGCTGAACAGTAGGGCCTCTGGAAGAAGAAACAACTTCTTCTGAAGAATCAATGTGTTGCCTGAAGTTACTGTAAAAATTGGGATGTCTTAGGAATGGGGAAGAAGAGATAGAGTGTAGTAATCGGCATATGTGGTAGAAATAAGACACCTGAAAAGTTATAAGTGAGTAGAAAATGGAATTGTTAGATGCAAATTCAGCCGTAGGTCAATTGTTTTGCTGATGGTTCATATAACAATGAATATATTATAGGCACTGTCCTTCTCTTGACTAACAAGACAAAATGCTATAGAATGTATTCCAACCACCAAGAAGGCTTCAATAAGTAACTTTACTGTAGCAAAATTATGAAACTATTATATTCATCCACTGCTGAATATAATATGCATGTTGAATTCTTGGAAGGTTTAGAGTTCAATCCTAGGTAGCAGGAGATGTTGCTCTCTGAGGGCACAAAGAAAAAAAAAATCTGCTGCAAACTCCACATAGCAGTGGTGGGATTCAGCCACTTCGCACCACTTCGGGAGAACTGGTTGTTAACTTTCTGAGCAGTTTGGCAAACTGGTCGTTGGAAGAAATTATTAGGGTAGAGAACCGGTTGTTAAATTACGTGAATCCCACCATTGCCACATAGGCATCAGGAAGGGCATCCTGCCAGTAAATGCTCAGCTGCATCCAGTTGTCTTGACTCTACCCAAAATTAAGGGATTCAAAGTTTATAAAAAGGGAGGGTTTTTTTCTACATATATTGCTTATTTTGGTAATGGTCTGGTCTAATGTACTATCAGGCTGCTTATTTTTGGCTATAAGGAACTTTTACAGCAAGTTGGACTTTCAATCTGTTCCTTTTTTAAGGCTTACTTTTGTAATCATGGGTTCTCCTTCGATATTTTGTACTACATTTGCAAAGTTGTTTCTAGTTAATAAAATTTTATTCAAGTGTGTTCATTTATTTTGTTCATTTCAAGTGTGAGCTAACATAGAATGATCAAGATTACCAGTTGACAATGAATTTCAGTATACAACAGTTAAATAGCTTTTTTAAAAAATCCACTCACCTTTCAACCTAAAAGACAGTAACACCTTACTTTGTTTTAAAAAGAATTATTTAATTTAACATCAGCATAAGTCTCACATTAGTGCTCTGCTATCTCAGTTGCTGCATTTGTAGTTCACTAAATAGAGAAGACTGTAAATAGTAAGAATAGAAGAGGAGATTGATTAACTCAAAAAAATTGTCTTATTTCTTATTGTGTTATTTTGTGTTATTTCTTATTGACCATTGGAAATATTCCATAAAGCTATGTTGCTTTTTCTTGACATTTCACTTGGTGTATTTAGTATTTTTTTGTTCTGCAACATTGAGAAAGAAATGTTTTATTTGATATTAAAATGAAGATCAGTCTAAGCAAAGTATTCAGTAAAGCTCTGGGTATATGTGTTTCCAAGCTTTACCATAGGATTCCAATCAGGATATTTGTGAGAAATATAGAAAAAAATGAAAATCGAAAACTTATAACTCTTACAGAAGCTTGAGTCTCTTGTATTAAGCTCCAAAATCTTGCTTTTATCTCTTCATATGTTATAGGACTGAGCTAAAATGGGGGGGGGGGATCCTAGAATGAGGGCCACCAAAAATCTGATGACCCCTAAATGACAAGAAAGATAAAAAAAGTTATTTTTTTGCTGCCATTAAAGGGCCACCTGGAGCTTTGCAGTCCAGAGCTGGTAGACCTATTCTATAGCAGTTTAATGTTGAATATATATTAAATCCACCCAGGTTTCAAGTTTGCTATTCACATTGTGCCCTATAATAAGACAGCAAAAATAAATGGAATTTGTATTGTCAATATAGTCTGAAACACCAGGCTCTTGATTCAACCTAGTTTCCTGTGAATTTATATTCACTAATGAGTTTGCTGCTCCAGTTCCATTTTTTGTTTCTTATCATCATTGCAATAGTCATCACAATATCCTACTGTGCCAATTTGGCTACCATTCAGTTGTGCTGAATCAAAACTCTTCTGGGGATGATCTGGGGGAATAGCAAAGCTAAAAGAATAGTGAAAAACAGTGGGCAAAATATGCCAAATTCAGTAGATATACCTAACAGAGCTGTGCAAAGTTCCAGTATGGTTCTTTGATTGAATACTCATCAAAGCAGGTTCCCAAAGCCATGCAGAACTTTTACTTAGAGAATTTATCAAACTAATAACGTTATTTTGGGAGCCTCGGTGTTCTCTGAGCTTGGTTGTTTTCTTGCAGATGTTTCATTTTATTTCATTTCATTTCAGCACAGATGATGTTACCAAGTCAGGGGTACTATTCACTTACCTTCACTACCAGTTCGCAAATGGGAGTGCATGTGCAGAGCCTTCCATGCATGCACAGAGCATCAAAAATGGGACGTGATGATGTCCGGGTGGGTGGGTGGAGCATCCCGCAGCCGTCGCTACAGGTTCGCCCAAACCAGATAGACCCGGCTGAATACCACCACTGTACCAAGTATGGGTAATGAAATGTTTTCAAGAAAACAAGCAAGCTCAGAGAGCACCAAGGACCTCTCCTTTCAACCCTGAGCTACAAATATACTCTGTTATTAATGCTATTTTACTTTTAGTGTTTTGGTGGCCCTGTTCAGTTATCTTAGCCTCAAAGCCAAGTAGCCAGCTATGGAGGATTGGCCTTACCCTAATGTTTTGCTAAGTGTGACATCTAATTAGATACAGCCTGAAGCAAACAAAACACAGAGGCACCAACCTGTAATAGTGTCAGCAGAAGCAATTTCAGTTAGGAATGCTGAGAGTTGTTTTTCTTACATTTACCTGTGAATAGCTCACATTGAACTCAGTAAATCATGCTTCTGAAACCTGAGCAGACATATACAGGGTGGTTTTGTGAACTTTTCTTCTTGGTTCACAGCTAAAAATGTCAAGCAGAGTAATCTGAATATGGTTGAACTAGAACGAGGTTCCAAAGTGGTACAATGATCGGTTCAGTAAATTTGTAGTGGTTGTAGGGTTGCTGTTTTTTAACATCATTGCCATGATTAGTTTTTAATATTTTATTTCTGGCTGACAAATATGGTATCATTTTCCATCCTTTTCTGAAAACCTGATAAGGAACAATATATCTTAGAACTTACCCAAATTATCCTCAACACAATTCTTTTTTGCTTTGTTCCTTCTCCGCCAGATGGAAGATCAAGATGGTGGCTCTGACCAAAGAGATCACCTTACCTTTTTAACTCTCTCTCGCTGTCTCTTTCTCTCTCTGGAAAACTCTATGGTTGGGCAGGAAATAGATGAAAAAAAATCATTGCCCCATGGATGGGCCTCTATACCTTCTACCAGGAATACTGCTGGATTCATCCATACATTCATCGGGTATTCCAGCTGAAACAACACTTGGACAAAATTCTTTGAATTGTCAAGATTTTTTTTTATTTGTATTGTTTTTCTGGGAAAATAAACATATACTGTAATATGAATAATGCTCCAGTAGAAAATATATCTGGATGCAGACAGACCAATATACCACAACTTGAGACTTTTCATATTTGCATTTTTCCCTGTTCCTCAGCTAAAATAGCATACTTTAGTGAATCCTATTAAACTAAATGCAAATGATCAGCCTGTCCACATGTGCAATAATAATAAAAAATATATTCAAGCTGTTTGCTTATCTTTATTGTCTTAGGTCAGAATAAACAATTTTCTTGTTTAAAAGGGGATTTTTTTTCTATCTGAGATATCAAAACATAACGTAACAAAGCAGTCTTCCACAGTTGTCAGATATTTTTAAGCAGATTTCTCTCTCTCTCCCTCTTTCTTTCTTTCTCCCTGCATTGCAGCAGTGCTTAAATAATAATGTTCTCCCTCTTTGAAAAAGAAAGAAATAGATTCTAGTTTTTTGTGGTGGCAGAAAGAATTAAGATAGATGGTTTTGGGGACCAGTTACCCATAACAATTTGCACTGCAGCTTATAAAACCTGAGATTTGTTGTCCACAGTATAGATTTAGAAAGCAAAGGGGGATGCAAGGCAGTGAATACCTCATTCACTAGACAGATTTAATTTGGGTTCTAGACAGCTCTTCATGAGTTCAATTTTCTTTATCAGAATAGCAATTGGGATTATTTATTTATTTATTGTAAGGGCAAAGTTCTGAACACTGTTAAGTGATTGAGAAGAATATTCAAAGTTTGTTGGTTCCAGAGAACAGCCAAGGAGTACTTTGGAAAGCTTAGGAAGCTTCAAATTGTTCTTGATCTCCAGACACATTGTTTATTTGTATAATTTGTTTATTTATTATCTTTGACTCTCCCTTTTCCTTTAACATCTCAAGGTAGTAGACACAGGGACGTCTTCTCATTTTACTCTCAGAACCAAATCATGTGACTGGGTGGGCTGAAACGCAGTGAGTAAATTCAAAGTAATCCAGTACATTTCATGGTTCAGTGGAGACTTGAACTCAGCTACCCCTACGAGTACGCACCATCCTATCAACATATTTATTTATCACATTTCTACTCTGCCCATCACATTTAAATGACTCTGGTCAATTTACAATAAAAATATGCTGTAGTATAAATAAAAATGTAGTTAAAGCAGAACTAAGAACAAAGTTGAACACTGAGATATTAAATAGAGGCAGAGGCAGTTCAACATTCAACTTCAAAATGCCTCTGCAAACGATATATTCAGATATCTCACAACAATTAGTTATATCCTCTCTACAGCTTGTTGCTTTGGACAAAATGAAGAAGAGGGAGATGGACTTCACATTGGGAAACTTTAATGTAATGTAAACTAACACCATAGCCTCTGTACTGTCTGCTTTCTTCTTCGTATTCTTAACTTTCTTCATTGTTTTTCACTTTTTGCTATCATTATTATTATTATGAAATATACTGTATATTCTGCCATTCCTGCAATAGAATATATGGGACCTACATGAAATTCCTGGCCTCATTTGTTTCCTCCGTAGAATAAGAACCTTGTGAGGTAAATTGGGCTGAAAGTGAATGAGTAGTGAAGACAGTAAAGCCGTATGGTTGACTCAAATCCAGAAACTTCCTCTTCTAAGTCCAACATTTTAATCATTACAATATATTGGTGTTCCATACTAATGGGCATTTAATGGGGCAGAGAAAAGGATTGATTGTGATTATTCGTACCTAGAGAAGTTTAGGCTAGGTTTTTTTTTTAATCTGGAAAAAAGGAAAGTGAATGATGATGGACAAATGAAGGAGACTTTTTCTTATTATGCACTGTACAAGAACTATAATTATGCACAGTTTAATTCCTTTACAAAAGACATATAAATTGCTGCAGCTTAATCCAACTCGTTTCCCTCATACTGCCATTATTGCAGCTATTGAGAAGCAGGAAAAAAATTCCTTCAAAATGTCCAACTTTAAGATAGAAGAAATGGACTGATATTTATTTAATTCTTATCCCAATCTGGTGAAGAAGCAGCATTTTTTGTTTAAATGAAAAACTTCACTAAAGAGGAGAAATTGACAAAATCCTATTCAGAATTCCCATAGCAGAGAACATTGTGTCTAATTGGAAGGTAAGATTATATACCTCAACTAGAACACCCGAGAATACAATAAAATGATTTTGGGAGAGACTGTTTCATTCCATTTACTTCTATTTTTCCCCTATGGAAAAGTAATAATTCTACATTTTCTCTTTGTTTTGTTTTACTATAAAGATGAAATCACAAAAAGTTGACTGCTGACTCTCCTGGGTTTTTTCCCACTGCCTGTGTGCTTAAGAGAAAGAATCAAAGAGAAAATGTGTTGCTTTTTGATATCTCATTGATTGGTATTAAGCATGTCCTTTTGCAAATTCCAAAGGAGTTTGTTAAACCAACCAACCAACTAAACAACCAAACAACCAAACAACTAAAATTTCAGTCTTCCAGGCATACTTTTTAATGCCTGTTCTCAATGACAAATAAGAGGTACTTCTCCATTATCTTAAGTCACAAAAAAGGTAACGAATAGTACATACATACTTCAGCGGAATTGACTGATCAACATGCATGCATGCATGTGCATGCACGCACACACACACACGCACGCACACACGCACACACGCACACATGGAACAAAATCCTTTTGTATGTGTAGAAAAAATGCATTAATCGTATAAAACAAAGGCAGACATTAAGCCGATGAGAAATGGTCCCGTCATCCATGTATGCTTATAAGTACTGTAGCAATTACAGTGCAGGTATCTGCTTCTTTATTCAGCAATAATCAGACACAACAATTGTTGCACGATAAACACTTCTCTTTTATCTGTTCACCTCTTTTACTCATTGGGTACAGAGTTGTTATTCCATAACATCAGCCACTGATGCTGCATTTTCTGCTATTACCACTAGGGGGTATAACCATATACACCATCCTTCACTTAATCAAAAAACAATGAACACTTGCCTTCATCCCCAAAACACCCCCCCACACACACACCAATTAGTTAAAGGCTCTTACCTAGATACTACTAAAGATACTCCAAGGCAGATTGAATCTGCTCTCTTTTGCCTCCTTTCTTCTCCCCTTCCCATGTCTTGGTTATAGTTAGTTTACCTTCCCTTATTTTAGATCCCCTCTAAATGTGTTACTATCCTAGAATTCTTCACATCCCAGAATTCAAGGCCACAGTGTGGTCAATCATCACCTCTGAAAAAGCAGAGGGGGGAGTCTCTTCCTCCACTGATGAACAGGTCTTTCACTTTTTCTGAGACAAAATATAAGTGTAATATATGTTACAGACAAAAAAAAAAAACCACCTCCTTCCTTTTCAAATATTCTAAAGGCCCTGAACTGATGGACAAGCCCAAAGAAAGGGGCAGGTGCCTGACATTTTGTTTATTGGTATCATCAGAAACATTTTCTTTGTAACCCAAGAGAAGCTTAATAGCAACAAAAAATAAATAAATAAAAAATGGAACAACTTAATATTTTAACACAGTGCTGACAGTCTGTTGGAACATTCTGCGGGATAGAAAAAAGTTGTGTCTGTAGG
>JANHZT010000508.1:173797-183876 GCA_032468215.1 Stegonotus admiraltiensis
TTATATACTGAAAAAAACCCCACACAGTTCTGTGACAGACAGTGATATAAACTTAGGGACAAAAGATATTGCTTCAGCTGAAAGATATTAAGGTAATGAAGCATCAGACTGTTGCTTGTTCACCATGACATATGGGCAAATGGTCACCGTGGCATAATCGCAGAGGTTGACTCAAGTGTTATATATTTCCTATTTCTTCTCTGAAGGAAAGGCAAAAGCGAAGCTCATGCATAAAGGAGACTGTAATTGATGCAGAGAGAAAAAAAATAGTGATGCATGTAGTGAAATCAAAGTCCAATAGCTCAGGTGCAGGTTCACCTTCAAGCACTAAGTGGTTTTGTTGAAAGCTAAACAATGAGGAATGTTTAACTCTAATAAATCTTTATGGTAGATCAGCACAAAAAGGTTTTAGCACAGGTGATTCGTTAATTATAATTTATTACAAAAAATTAGCAGTGTTTAATGATCCTGAAACATTTATGTCCACCTGTGTGATGTGCTTGACTAGCATTGGGGAATTAAAACTTGTTAGACAGAAAATCCAGATTCCAATGTAACACTTTTTTTCCCCCTCTAAGGAAGAATATCTGCAGAACACAAGTGAAAAATGTAGAGCACAAATGGTTTTTGCGAGAATGATCTGTGAGCATAAAACTAGGCTTATACTCATGAATCTTTCTTGCAAAGCCCAGTGAATGTTCCATTCTGGAATAATAATTTTATCTGAAGTACATCTAGGAAGAAGTTCTAATTTTTAATTTAATATATATATTGTACTAAACATACTGGACAGGTCTTACTTTAACAAAAAGTAACTATTAATTAAGCTGTATACAACACACACACACACACACACACAAACACACACACACACACACATAAGCGAAGATACTTCCAATTTTACGCGGGAGAAAACCTGAACAACCAAAGACCTACATACAAACACCCACAAAAACCTCAGAAAACACACACACACACACACACACACACACAGCATATTTAAGGTATATTAGTAAGATTTATCTGCATGATATATACATTAATAGTTTTATCTAAACTCATGTTTATTATTTACAGGGGGTGCTTCCATATCATAACTTCTTATCATTTCAAAATCTGGTTCACATTTACCAGCGAGCAAGAACTGGTGGGACCACAAAGTATACAAAGTAATAGGAAAAGAAGACACTAAACTGCTGTCGGAATGGACCAAAACTGATGGCAGGTCACGTAGATCAAAGAGCAGGATACCCATAGGATTATATTTTTTGGGTTTCTATATTGGTCAACTGAAGGGAAGTTGAACACTAATTGTCTCATAGTATTCTTTGTATGCTGTTAAGTTTTGCAGGGCAACAAAAGTTAAAGCAACTGAGGGTCAGTTTCAAACTGGGTTATGATGGAGTGAAAGGGAAAGAATGGGGAGAAAAACACTGATCGTCTGGAGGGCCATGAGAATTTTTTTTTCCTTCTCTGAAGATCCTTCATAAATTCAAAACTTTAGAGTATGCATTCCTAATCAGATCGCATTATTTGTTATTAACGCCTTCAAAGTCTTTCCTCCCAACTGAAAAATTAATGGTAGATTTAATTTAATGTCTAATTTGTAGTAATAGCAATGCATTTATTATGTATTAACACTGTAATTTATAGGTATGAACATGATTTCACCCTGGAACCTGGAAAGCGCTTGAATATGAGCAACTTCAATAAAAGATGCAGCTAGAGGATAGCAAAATCTCAGCATGGCTATCCTCATCACTTTGTAGAAGAGGAACATCACCTTAGTCCTAGCCTCTTCCAGGAAAATAGCCTAAAATTTGTTCCCAGTATTTCCCTTTCACTTGGGTATCATGTCCACGAGAATATGAATGGTACTCTCAGAGGGAAAAAAATCATTAATACTTCTATTAGTAACAAAAGAAAACTCTTTTGACTATCTCAAAGTCAAAGACTATCTCAAGTCCAGGTGAGTGATTGAACACGTGGTCCCTGTAGTTTTCTTGGCAATGTTTTTTGAGTGGTGTGTCATTGCCTGCTTTGTAGGACTGAGAGGGAGTAACTGGCCTAAGTCACCCAGCTGGCTTCGTACCTAAGGCCAGAGTAGAACTCCTACTATATAAATATTTTAAATAAATAAATAGTCTGATGCCTTTACACTACACCGGTTCAAATCTAGAAAGTAAGGTAGGGAAAACGTGAAGGTTAGAAACTTGTTGCTCTCAACTAAAAGTATCTGATTTTCCCTCCCAATAATCTGGAGTTTCCACTAAATCCAATCCAAAATGGCAGACTATTACCTACTAATAACTGTATTAAGACATATTATGGAAAATAATTTTGTTTTTATCTTACAGGAGTACTACTGTAGATCTCAGTGGATTTATTTCCCCAAAATTTCAGAAGGAATTGTTTTCATTATCTCTTCAGGATTCTTCCTCAGCTCACTGTAAAAGCACTATGTACACACCTTCTTGATGATTGGTTTCTTTCGGGAATTCCCCACTCCGTTGTGCTCCACACACTCATTTTTAAATTCAAACAAGTGGCCCAATTTGGGAATCCAGGGTTTAATACATTCTTACCCGAGCCATTATATTGGTCTTTAAGCTCACTTGAGGTATTAGTACTCACAGAACCTGTATTTTTGGTACATTTTCCTATTGTCTCAAATTACATTTTATACATGCATGCATGCATGCATGCATGCATGCAAACCTATAAGTTTGAATATCAAAGCCTTCAGCTTATATATTCTGTCCTTACTACTGTCTCTCATTAACAGGAAAAATGTAGAAATTAGAGAAAAAGTTCTAACTGCATTATACATATTAATTTCATAAATACCGAACAAATTGACATTGCTACAGCTTTCATTTTAGATTTTATTCAGTAATGTTTTATTCATGTAAAAATATTGATTCTAGTGTATTTTAATTGGCAATAGTGATGTTAATGAAATAGAATGACCTAGATTCCCTTTTAGAAGCCCAACAAGAATACTCAATGCCAAGAACCCTAACCAATATGGACTATCTATCTATCTATCTATCTATCTATCTATCTATCTATCTATCTATCTATCTATACAGTATATAAAGGTTATATTTCAAGTTGCATGCTATGGTTTTCTGTCATAATAAACCAGAATAATAAATCTCTTTGAAGTCTAATATAGTATGACAAAAGAAATTTCTGACATCAGAGAGAAGATACTTTTCCTCTTCAAATTTTGAAGAATAACATTTTAATGGCTGTCTTGCAGCTTCCTGACAAGCAGTATGTGACTACAATAATTCTATGAAATATCTAAGCTGATTCGATATATTCTGCTGATTAAGAATTAAATGGTTATAGTTCCTTTGTTCACTTTGCACTCTATATGTATTGAGAACAGAGTTTTCGTTTGTTTTCCTTTCAATGAAGCAGTTACAAGTAGGCATATATTTTTTGAACTATTATTATAATAGATTCCAAGAAGAATCGCTGTATGGTCTGCTGCTATGAAAACAAATCTCATGGTAATGCATAATAAATTGCTTAGCCTTTAATACAGATAAAACTCTTCATTGTTTTTTTTAAAGGTACCTCTTCACTTGAATTAAGAGACGACTGATATGGCATTGAGATTATAATTTCAAAAAGTGTTATCAGAGATAATAAGTGCCTACGTGAGAGAGTAGGAGACTCTGTTAGCAAGAAGAACTGAAGTTTAACTTCTCTAATTTAAACTACATTCCTTGTCTCCAGCAGTTTCTTCCCCAGTATCCCTCCCTATCCAGTTGCTTGGCAAAAGAAAGTATATCATTTACTTTTGAAGAGGAAACAGTAACAAAAAGGGAAAAATCCACAAAGCTGGCAGCATTGCAAATTCTCATACAATTTGTGGATGAGCAAAGATCAGCGTCTAATGAAGTTGTTTAGATTCAGGTGCTGACTTGGATATCTGTTCAGACTACAGGATCAGTTGTTCCAATGAATCAAGAGAAAATTGCATACAAACAGCCCACTGTAATTATTTCTGTAGTCTTTTTATTGCTTTGATACACATGTTTAAATAATCTAATAAAATTAAGACGTTTGGCTTTCCTAAAGTTATTTTTATTTTAATATTCAATATCATTTATTTCTGGAAGGCTGCTTGCTATATACTGGAACAGACATTTACAAATTATTATTTGTTATGGCTTGTCAGACAGTCAGCCAGATGTTTAGATTGGATTTGGCATTTGGACCTATCAAGTCCTTCCCAAGGATCTGAGATAGGCAGGTGTTGTTTTTGATGGTATTAAAGTAGTGGTGAAACTGACGTGCACTGGTAGTGGCGGTGGCGTGTGGTTCACAGAACCAATAGTGACAACAGTGTGAGGCTCCACCCACCCACCCAGACATTGTTACTTCCTGGTTTTAACCAGGAAGTAACCTGTTTTTGATCCTCTGCACATGCACAGAGAGTCAAAAATTGGGTGTGACGATGGCACACACTTTTCCAAGTAAAGCTGCCTTTTGCAATTGACTGGTGGTGATTCTGTCAATGCTGATGGTATTCAAATGGTGTTCCAGATGTTTTTGGATTACACCTAAAATGCCTATTACCAGTACACCTAATACTATATTTGTTTTCTCTTTCTACAGGCATTTTATTTTTATTTGCAGGTCTTTGTATTTTGTTATTTTTTCCAGTTTTTTTCTCTTCTGTTCTGCTGTCTCCAGATACTGCATACAGTACCACTATCCAGATTTTTTTTTTATCATTCTCATTAAAATTATGAAATCTAGGGTGTTATGTGGCAGGTGCTTGTCTGTCTGAATTGTAAAACCTCAGAGCACATTACTTCTTCATTTCCTATCACATTGTCTATTTTGTGGTCTGACTAGTTCTTATTTGCAGGCAAATAGTATTTTTGCAGGTATTCCAATGCACCATTGCTGCTACTTTTTCATGCTGTAATTTGTAGACAGTCTGTATGATCTTCTTACAGCAGCTACATATGTACTTTGACAGCAGTACATATGTCCGTATCATGCTATCAATACATCAAAATCACATGTGAAAATGATATTGAAATACAACACACATAATGACCATCTCTTAATTTGTTGGTCTTGCCACCTGCTATCATATATACAAAGGATGATATTTATAACTTCCCATAAGACGACTATGTCAAAAATATCTAGATTAAATATTTTTTCTTTTTTTCCTTAATCTTCCTCACTTCTCTTCCCACTCTTCTTCCTCACCGTTTTCCTATTTACCTTTGTATTTTGTATCTTATTTTATCTTATAATTCAATAAAAATGTTAAACCAAAAAAATATCTACGCTAAATAACAAACTGGGTGAGAGAAAACATTCTTACGGAAAATGTAATTGTTAGGCTAAGTTGTCCCTTCTGTTCCAATAATGATTTCTATTTTCTATTTGTATTTTCTATTATTTTTACTTATAAATCTATGGAATAGATTAGAGTGCTCAAAGTCTGTACCTCTGCTATCTGAAATGAATAAATAAAGCTTATTTAATTTTCTCATTTTAGTTCACTTACTTTTTTTTGTCCCATTTGTAATCTGTTTTCCTGTCTTATTTCATGTATGCCTATTTGTCCCAAAGTATTAGCTCCTTGTTTGTTTGTTTGTTTTTAACATTTTATTTACTGAACTTGATTCGAAATAATCTTTGTTGGTCTTTTAAGAGGTCCCCTCTCGTAATATTCTAGGAATTGTTTTGCAAGTCTCTTGTTCTTTTCCTCCCTCTGGAAAAATAATTTTCAGTCTTACAGGGCCCTGAATGAAGTCATTTTGTTATTCAATAGATCATAAAACTCCCATTCATATTTTGGGTGGGGTTCATTTTCTGTCATCTGAGGACAATGTTTTAGTTTTTGTAACAGTATTATATAGCATACATCATAAGTTCTGAACCTTAATTCTCTAGCTAATTCTCCAGCAATATCATCTGTGTGTTCTTCATGTATCTGTATACATCATTGGATAACCCAATGGCCAACAGCTGTATATTGCATTTACACTTCCAAACTGAAGTTAAGTCTTTAACCAAAGGCTAGAAGTGAAGTGGAATTGGCAAAAAGAGTTATTAGAAAACATGAAGCAACTGTATGCTTTGCAAAGACGCTTCTGCAGTATCTTTTCTGGAAAAAAACAACAAAAGACACTTGAGCATTTTTCCCCGTTGGCTTTATTTAAACTTCTAGAAGTCTTAACTCATGTTATAAAAGAACTGTAACATGTTCTGGCAGCACAAGGTAAAGGAACAACAATCCAAAATCACAGGATTGCTTAATGAATCATCCATTCAAACAGTCATAATAATATTACAACATAAAATACCCTCATTATTTTTATACACGTTAACTAAAAAGGACATGCATCAATTATTGCAACACAGAAATGGCTATGGAGATTGGCTGTTAAACAGTGAGAATGAGGCAATGGATGTTTTTTGTGAAAAAGTTTGATAAAGACATTTATCTTGCTTGAAATTTGTTTGGCAATTCATTCATGTAATTCTGGGTCTCGTGAGATGAAAACTATTGGTTTATGCAATTTACATGCAGAAAAGATAAATAAAAACTGTGTTTTAGATTGTAAGTGACTTCTGTTCTTGTGACCAATAACCTATTCTGAGAAGTGTTTATCACTGGAAAAGATTCATGAACTAGCTTTGGAATTTTAATTTGCCTTTTTTCTAGCTGTTTTAATTTGCTTTCCTACTATAATGAACATTCCATTGTTTGGAATATTTCCTTCTTCCTTTTTTTTTTAAACTGCATTTTGCATTGTCTATAAATAAAGAATATTACACTTCAGATCAGAGTACAGTCTGTTACCTCTTTCCTTTTAGGTATTTTATAGATAGTTGCCCTATAATTAACTAATTACCAAAATCTCATTAATTATATGTATCCATAAGTACTTTTGGAGTACTTATAAACCTTTCTTAATAAATAGTAAATAAAAGTTAAGGAAAAATTAAAATAAATTCATAAAACAACTTGATTAGAATCTGTGAGTGGTTTTAGGAGCAATCAATGTCAAGGTTATAAAATAAACTCTAAAATTAAATAAAATGCGAAGACTGATTGTCTGTCTGTCTGTCCAACTGACTGACTGACTGACTGAAATACCCATCCTCAATAAGTGGCAAAGCTACTTCAAATCACTGAGCTGCTATATGGATTAATAATTTCATATGAAGATAGAGACTAGACACATACCACAAGCCTGTGTACACTTAATCCCAGCCCCAGAGGACAATGTCATAAGTCCCCTGGCTTCTGCACAGGCTGTTCAGCTGAGCATCGGTAGTGCAAATACTACTCTTCTAGTCAGTTAATGCAGCTTAGCCATGACCAGAAGAGACTTCGGTGGCTGATGGGGTAGCTTAATTTTCATGCCAATTCAATCTTTGGCCTCTGCACTGAGGCTGCCAACAAGGGTGTGAATTAACACCAATTATTCTGGTGTTTTATGAACTAGACTGAAAGTATCAACTCATTTTACACAGGTCACTGAACAACTGTCAGATGTTAATGACTTTGGGTTCCCACCTACTGACCTGCTTCGGGTTAGCAGAAAGGCTCATAGTGGAAGGGGTTTGTATCTCATTAATAAAAGGCTGACCCACTCGGTCCCTCAATTATTCCCTTTCACAAAACCACATAGGTATTTCTTTCGCTGTCAAATATATAACAAAAGGGCAAATGCTCTGTTGCTGATTGGTTTCAGGTCAGCTTAGAAATAAGCTCATTGGTTTCAGTTTCCTTGCAACAATGTGGCAGGTAAAAGGTAAAGC
The DNA here is from genome assembly GCA_032468215.1 of Stegonotus admiraltiensis. Taxonomy (NCBI): domain Eukaryota; kingdom Metazoa; phylum Chordata; class Lepidosauria; order Squamata; family Colubridae; genus Stegonotus; species Stegonotus admiraltiensis. The sequence continues at coordinate 181,613 of JANHZT010000508.1, forward strand.
CAAGAACTGGTATGTTTAAATATTAATCCATGAGTTACGAGCAAAGAAATTGCAAATAATGCATTTAACCTGCAGGGCATTTACATTGGAATACTGAGGGAGGTAGAATGCAACTGTTTGCAAATAATGTGAGCCAAATATTCACATCACACCTAAAAAGACACAGAAACACCGAACTTGCTGCTCCCTTCCGATTCCCCAGTCATTGGGGACAAATGACATCTGTTTGAGGGTTCTGGGATTTGTAGCCCCAATACATCTGGAGGGGAAGCCTTATTTGGCTAATGGCTGTTTTTATTCAGAGAGTGCTTTGTATAATTATCCGTTCTTTTGGGAGAACACAGGGAAAAATTTCATCACAGACGCTGCCAGACTTCACTGAATTTAAATACTGCATGTTAATGACAGGCAAGTTTCCCAGCCCCTAGCTTACTCAGAACAGCATCACTCAGATTTCTTAAAAAATGTTTTTGCTGAAGCTCAAGATTTTTATTTTTATTTTATTTTTGGAGGGGGGTGGTCTTAGTAAACTGAAAAAAATGAAAGCTGGGAGAGACTAGAATCCAACTTTTGTACCAATCTCTGCCACCACACACATTTTATACATAGAGCATGTGAAGTGGGAGGAGAGCTAATAGCAAAAAGAGGACAGTACGGTGACAGCTGATGCTAGACTTCATCCTAAATGGATTTTCTTGAATCTACTGGAACATGCACAGAAATGGTAATGAATCAAGTACTGAGGCCTGGGAAAAGATGTTTCTTGTGTTTCCTCATCACTTGACTGTGAGCTTAATAATGAGGCTTAGAAGATCTCTGCTGTCACGTGTTAGCCTTCCTCACTGTTCATTTTCTATCACCTGCATTGGGTGCATACTTTAGGAATTCACTAGCGACAATATGATATTTCATCCCCAAGCTATACAGATGGAAATGATGTCCAAGAATCTAGTAATGCAGATCTAAGGTGTAAAGGAAAACTAAATGATCTTTTTGCCCATTCACTAGGTAGACTGCACCAGAGAAAAGAAGTGGGAATCACCTTCCCATTTTATTTAATATCTTCTGCATTCATGTTTGGCGCCTGTATTAGATCCTTAAAAATATCTGCCATTGGATAGCTTAATTTTGGGTTTTGCTTAAAAGAACCAGAGTAGGTTCTTCATCTGAAAAGAAAAGGAATGATTTTGTTCATGGATTTCTCTTTCCAGGTTCTGTACCCTGGCCGAAACATCAGCAGACTGGGTAACTAATGGGGAAAGTTCGAGATTTAATCCAAGTTTGTTACTTTTCTTTTCAGTTATTTAGGAAATCCTCTGGCATCTCTTGGAGGCAACTTCAGTTTTCCAACCTAATGCAAGTTCTATGATAATTCATCTTAGAAGCAGACATTTCAGAATGTTTGCCTGGTGTTTAATGAGTGAATATATGAAAGCACACTGGAGAAGTGTGTGCTTATTAATCCTAGGTAAAACCCTTCCCAAACTGAAAGAGAGATCATGCTGCTTATGCCTTAGAAAATTATCTTCAGGTGTTTGCCTTTGTTTCCAGGGCTTCTAGTTGCAATCAAAATGACCCCCAACACATTTTTTAAGAACTGGAAAGAATGAGCAAATAGCTATTTTTCTCTCATGTTACCATATGATGTATAATTTTGTACACCTCTTAAAAGCTGAAACAATTCTTTAGTTTATACATCTAGAAGTAGACTTTCATATTTCGAGGGGGGAAAAAACAGAAGAATTAACATATCTTATTCTGTGACACAAGAGAATTCACAGTAACCACTTTTATCCAGAGGATCTCTCATCAGAACAAACTTTTTCAGCTGCAAAAAAAAAATCTGGAGGACCATTACAGATAATTCTAATTTGTAATTTAATTTGGGTCATCTAATGTAGGGTTTTTGAAACTGGGAGTACTTGGTGGGGTTTCATAAGATACTAAATCATCCAATTTTCTATCACTAGAATTTTGCCTCTTGATCAGTTGTTCTGGGAATTTTTATTTAAAATGACTAAATTTCATAACTTGAAAAACTTTGAAAAGCCTTAATTTAGTAGTCACTTCCAGATAAATGTAAGAAAAAATAATGAACCTTGCCATCAGGATCAATCTGTATCCCTATGTTCCAGTATGTAAAAGTTCACTGCAGATTTTAATCTTTTTTTCTTTTCCTGGATAATCACAAAACAAATAGACAAACCAAAGAATTACAATTTTATCCAGTAGAATAAACATTAGAGGAAGGAAGGAAGGGGGGA
>JANHZT010000508.1:207595-219658 GCA_032468215.1 Stegonotus admiraltiensis
ACTCGAACTTGCAGTAATTGCAAGCAGCAGATGTTAATAACAGACTTCCAGTCTGTTGAGCCACCAGAGCTCTTTTGCAGGAAAAAATGACATACTTACAAATACATGTTTATACATGTTTTCTCTAAATAAATCTCAGCATCTTGAGTGAAGTTTATTGCACAATAAGTGTCATTATGGATTGCAGAATTACTCATCAAACATTATATGGGTTAGCAGCCCCTCTTCATAGAATGCTCTCCTCTTCAGAAATACACTATATGCTGTTCCTATGCTCCTGTCGTTTTCAAAATAGGCATAAATTGCCTTGTCCTATTCTTCCATCCCAAGATTAATGCAAGTTTCATGTATTGTAATGGTATGTGGGAATGAGCTTGGGAGACTGGGTGAAGAGATGCTGGCTTGGGAACAGCCAGGACAGAGGCAGCACAGCTCACAGCTGGATAGTGGATGTTAGGGGGCTCAGGACAGATTATCCTTGAGTATAAAGGACTATAAAGATGACATGAAGAAGAATTGTATTTTCAGACTTGCAAGATTCTCTTTAATGGAGCTTTACAGCAACGTATAATTAGCTTATCTGGCCATGATCCCTACACGGTAAGGGTGACATATGTTAGCGATGACTTATTTTAATTATATTGTTATACAGGTAGTCCTCGACTTACAACAGTTCACTTGGTGCCTTTCAGTGTTACAACAGCACTGAAAAAAGTGACTTATGATCTTTTTTCACACTTATGACCGTTGCAACATCCCTGCGGTATCATGACTTACATTCAGATGCTTGACAACTAGTTCATATTTATGACAATTGCACTGTCCTGACGTCATGTGATACTTTTTTGAAACTTTCTGACAAGCAAAGCTAATGGAGAAGCCAGATTCACTTAACAACCATTTTGCTAATTTAACAAACACCATGATTCACTTAACAAGTGTGGCAAGAAAAGTCGTAAAATGGGGCAAAACTCACTGAACAAATTTCTCACTTAGCCAATTGTGGTCGTAAGTTGAGGACAACCTGTAGAACAGCAGACATGTTCTACACCGTGTCTGCTGGGGGTAGGGTTTGTTAGAAATATTGTAACATTAACTAAATAACTAAAATCAGTAAATAACTAAAACTTTAACTTTTCATTTCCACCCAGTGGGTTATCTAAGTCGGTCTTAAAAACTATAAACTAGGATCATAAATCAAATATAATAAATGAATTATTTTAAATTGTTGGCTTAACCCAAGAAGCTGAAGATTTAAGTGATGAATACAAAACCATGTATTTACCTTCTAAAATTATGGTGGCAGAAAGACTACTTCCTCCCTGTTGTGTCTCTGTGAGTCCCCTAAAAATCCCTCCTGAAAGTATGTGAAATAATCAGAATTTTTTGTGTGTAGCAGTAAGAATTTGAAAGGAAAAAAAACCTAAACTGAGACAATATATACAAGTATCATAGGATCCTATCTAAAGATACTCCAATTTCCCATATGAGGATTGGTTCATTATTTTTTTCAGGATAAACAAGTCGTTTCAATAAGGAGAAATGAAACACTGCATTCACCTAGTACTGGGTTAACATCAGTTATCTATCAAAGTTATGCACAGCTAAGAAAAGGAAGAAATGGGTCCTATATTAATCAAGAACTGAAGCTTAAAATAAATACACAAACAAAGCTCCATTCTCTTCTATTTTTCTTACTCAGTATTTCCTAGTGCACTCCAAAATTCTTCATTGTAACTGCAATCAATGCTATACAAATTCAGTTTCTATTTATTATCACGCATTCAATGAAGAAATAATTAAATTGAATTGAATCAAATCAACCTATTTAATCCGCAGGAGATTTTGCCACAGACGTAACAGGGGAAATATACTACTGGTACTCCATATTACTTGCTTACGTCCCTTTTGTGGGTCTAGGCTTCATCATATGCACCAATCTCATGTGGCGTTTTTAAAACTTCCCAATGAATTATCCCAAATATGGTGATCTATAGCTGTAATAAATAAATTAATTAATTACCAATACTATTTCAGTTCCCATCATACTTCATATAGTCCTGAGCTTTCCTTTTTCTACTGATGTGACCAGGAGGAATATCCATTTCATTTTTGATTCATTTCTAATTTTTCAAAATAACCACATTACTACATATTTCAGGAAGCTATTTTCATGATGCCTATTGTTTTAGTAAATTCATTAAATGATACACAGAACTGGGAGGTTGGGAAAGTTTCTACAGCTCCTACTTTCCTTAATAAGAAACTAGAAAAGTTATCAATTAGCATCAGTTTTTTTTTTTAATTATCTTGAATATTTTTAAGCTAACTATTATCCAGATATTTTCCGATGATAATATCATTCACCCAATGCTCTTTGAACATTTCTTATCGGTATTTGAAATTCAATAACAATTGATTACGATGCTTTTTTAAAAATTCTAATTAATGTTCTGCAGTATTCAATTGTTGTTTTATAGCTTATTTATTTATTCATCGCATTTCTGCATTGCCCATCTCACCTGAACAACTCTGGGTGACTTACAATAAATACGTATCATAATATAAAAACATAAAGAAGAACAAAGTTTTAAAACAATAAAAAGTTAGGTTCCATATTAAAAATTAACAAAGTGGAGAAAACACTCTCAGAACACAGTTGTTGTAGCTGCAATGCCCAACGCATATAAAAAGCTTGTTAAATAACACATTTGCTACTTTTAAGGAACATTCCATGTATTCAATATTTAATGATGATAAAAGTTATATTTCCTTATAAAAAAAAAACCCAAAGAAATAATAGTACTTGCAAGTTACACCAAGATATTATTTATTAGGTGAAATATTTGGCAACATTTTAATTAAAAGGAAGAAGAAAACAAAATTTGAGAAGTGCTTGAGGTCAGACAGGAGGCATGCGTAGAACAGATTTTTATTCTTTAGGTCATAGACAAATGTATGAATGTGGCAAAGTTTATTATACATTTCTTCCTTTAGATAAAACAAGTAGCTTGATAGAATGAACATGCTTGAATTATGGGAAGGGGGGCGGGGGAGAGAATCTGCAAACACAAAATTGAAATTTAGTTACTGCAACGTAGTACCTGTATATGGTTGTAGTATAACATGCTGAGTATAAAAAGAATGCTTAGGAAATGGTTTAGTACTGAGCAGGGAGAGAACATGTCACTTATTCTGTGATTGTTTAAGATATTTATAAAGAGTAAATAGAGAAAGAATGCTTTCAGTAACATTAGAAGGGTGTGGAAGTGAATATCTATGTTCTTTTGTGTGCAGATGATGCTGGGTTGCTGGCTGAGAATCTGAATGATCTGTAGCAAATGTTAGACTGAATGATGCATCAAAGCCCCAAGGTAGTTGTGTTTGACAGGGGAAATGGAATGAATGATTGCAAGTTACACATTAACTGTGAAAAACTACATGATGGGGAAGTATTGATGTTAAAAGTTTATGAAAGATGGAAGAAGGGATGTAAAATTTTTAAGACATGCAAATGCCAGTAAAATGTGATTTGTTGCATGGGAAAAAAATGTCAAAAGATGCAAAAATGAATACCCATGAAAGCATGTTGCCACCAATTTCATTGTACCGAAGTGACAGGTGTGTATTTTATTTAATAAGTAAATATGACTTCCCATCTCAAATATGTGACTGGGCAGCTCCCAATTAAAACAAAATAGAAGCAGCATGAGACAGCATAAAATAGCAACTAAATAATCAAACGTCTCACAATCAATATGACTAAAAAGGAAGCTTGCCTACAGAGCCCCAGGCTAATGGCAAAACCAAGTTTTCAATGCCTCATGGAAGGCCAAGCAGATTAGAGGGAGAATTAAATTGCAAAACAAATACATGAAGGAAAAATGGATGAATTGAGATGATAGTGAAGGTTGAGAAAGGCATAGCTGGATGGAGTCACAACATTTTTCAAAAAGGGAATTGTATAAATCAGTAGCTGATGGAAGCAGACATGGTTTACAAGAACAGAAAAGTATGGACATATATAATATAAGGTGTTAGTGTAAAGTTGAACAAAATGATGATGATGGATGATGATGATAGTGGTGGTGGTGGTGATATCTCTTTCTTTATATGTGTGTATTTCAAATACGGAAATTATTTGAATACATGGGTAATGAATAAAATAGAAAGATCATTAAAATGTTGTTACCTTGATTAGAATTTATGAAAAAAGTAAGTCTGAACTGTCATTGATTTACAGATTAATTTATAATTATTTTAAGAAAGACAAATAATTATAGTATTATTTTTATTTTTTACTTATTTCTTGGAATTCCTTTTTGGACTGCTAAATCTTATGATTCTCAGTTATGCAAATCATGAAACATTTAATTTCTGCATTGATAAATGATTTTTTTTACTGTAATAAGATATTAATATAACAGAGAAAGGGAAAAAATATTTAGCCTGGTTGTTCTGTATCATTTTGCTGAAATGAATTGTGTAGAAATATCTACCACACTGTTCACAGCATGAGGCATAAGTATAATGGTATCATTTATCTTGGAGTTATGGGTTTGCAGTATTTGACTCATAAACAATGAGATGGTTGTTGGGGAAAAAATATCCACAGGCTGTGAGCTGTCCTATAACAGTTTTGTTTTAGGGGCAGTTTCTACTTTTCAGTGTGGTCACATTTGGCTTTATACGCTGAGTTTTGACTGAGACTATATCATTTGTGTAGGCAGGCAGCTAAGCAAGTGGATGTCTCATTTAATGGTCATCTCCAAATAAAACTTTGGTTTAACCCGGAGGCTCCCCTAATGATAACAAAAGACTGCAAAGAATAATGAACATTATAATGACGGCAGTAAAAGAATTGTGCCAGGGATATGGGCCTTTTCCTTTCCTTTTTTTTTTTCTTTTGAGGAAAAGTTCAGAGTTTTTTACACCATTGTCTGGGTGATTTTAATCCAATCTAAAGTTAGCATATGAGTTTGTTTACCATCTCATTTAAAAAATGGGAAATTGGTCTCTTTTTCTGAAAGATTTTAGTAGCATTATCGCAGAAGACTCCAGAGACTGTGAAAGGTGGGCTTGATGTTTCCACTTCTAGTTTAATCTAATGTAGGCTAATCAGATAAGTATATAGTGCAGCCACTAGAAATTGAGGAAAAATAACCATCATAGCTTAATCTATATACACAGCAGGATAATGTAGTGATAGATTCCCGTAATAGTAGAGTGCAAGAGAGAGACGTTATTTTGAATGGCCCCTTGGTTAAAAATCATCACTGCTCTATAAATCAGACAAAATAATCTGTTTCCATGTGAATTAACATTTGATACATCTTATTTTGCATCTTTCAGATGATAAATATTTTTTCATAGAAAGTGATAGATCACCATTAAACTCTTAATTTGAATTAACTGAAGTTTTTAAAGATGAGAGTGACAGACACCAAAGTGTTGGTTGGGGTATTGTACTAAGTTACCATAACTTGTTTATGTTCCATATCAAGCAATGAAACCATGTTAAATTGACTACCAGGGACCTCAACTTTAACACTGTTGATTAATTCCAATTATCTGGTGTTGTTTCTTGTGGCAAATGATGGACTCAGTCTGTTGTGCATGGAGGTTCTTCTACGCCACATCAAATACTCCAGCCTGAAAAATGATGTGTGCAGCAACTTTTCTATCCCTGAAAAACTCCATCTTTTTTGAAAAATAAAAGTACTCACAGTTATAATTTGTATTTTCTTATTTATACTTCCTTCCAGTGGTGGTATTCAACCAGTACTATCCAGTTCAGGTGAACAGGTAGCGGCGGCTGCGCGTGGCTCCATCTGCCCACCCGGATGTAATCACGTCCCATTTATACACACATTTTTGAAACTCTGCACATGCGCGGAAGGCGTGCACTCACATTTGTGAACCGGTAGCGAAGGTAAGTAAATACGACCCCTGCTTCCTTCATTAGACCAGGATGGACAGATCTAGGCTGAAATCCACCATCAGCCGTGGAATGATGACCAGATGACTATAGGCCAATCATTCTTTTCAATCTAATCTTATGTAGTTATTGTTCTACATAAAATTGATAGAAGAAGTCCTCTTGAAGGAAAAAAAGCAAGATATAAATCTTAGATAAAAATTAACACATTCCCATTTTAAATAACTGTCAGATATAAGAGGCTCCGCCTGAAAACTAAGAGACTTCTGCTAGTTCGACAGGACATGTCCCTGGTCCAGAAATCTGTCATGATGTGCCATGAAGCCAGCATCATAATTCAATTATTCAAATAACTCATGTCTTTCCTATAAATTATTCATATGAAAAGGTTTATATATTGAAGAGAAATGCCAACCAAACTTTGAAACAAGTACAATGAGTTCTCTGCAGAAGGAACATGTCTTATCTAAAAGAACTATAGTCTGTATAGTGCAGCACAGCACAGCACAGCACAGTACAGTACAGTTACTAAAACACTATACTTTCAGCAAAATAATTGAAAATGGGCCACTATTGTCTTATTAGTCATTACCTTGGAAAGGTGTCAGGCAAAAGCTACTGCAAGGTTGTCCTCCAAAACTGGCATAGCAACGTAGCCACCCCTACATCACCTTTATAAAGAAAAGAACCAGAAATCAGTTATGTACAGTTATTGTTAGCCATATTGTACTTGATTATTTTCTTATCTGAGAATTCATACCCATCTTTAATTTACTTTTTTTTCTCTGATGAATTATATTGGCATAACTGGTCTCCGAAGTATATATAATCAGTTAAGACAAACTGCAACCATCAGACTAACAGTGCGCAATAATACAAAAAGAATATCAGGCAGTATTGGAAGCTTATTAAAATTCTCTTTGGAATGTACCTTGTCTTCTCATCTTAACCCACTAGTGGGCTTTCCTTCTGTCAGCTTTATATTAATGGAAACTCTTCTGGTAGAACTTGTCCAAAATTTCCCCTAGAAAACTAGAATTAGTAATTTAAACTCCCATCATTTCACAAGCCCTTCAATTCATGCATATGCATCCCTCTCCCCCCCTTCCCAGCTCTCTATCATGGTGATATTCAATCAGACCTTTAGCTTGCCACCCACACAGAATCCAATTTCAAAGATAACTATGATGAAGTAACCTTGTTCCAAACATTAATTTTTATTTCATAAAGTTCTCTGGAGTTGTATTCTTTGGGTAATTTAAAATTCTAGCCTGTTAAACTTAGCTAGTTTTATTAGTATTTTATTACTATTTCTTTCTTTCTAGGCCCACCCTTTCGGTGCCAATTATAGATTGCATCTCTGATATAACAATAAAATCAATATTGTACTAAATACATAGGCTAGTCAGTGAATTTTTAAACTTCCCAGTTAGTTTGCATGTTACCATGTTTGATCTGAAAGGAAGGTAGCCCTAAATGTAAGATCTCTCCCCTCCAACAGTGGATCGGGTACAAAAATCTAGGGCTTTAAAAATATGAGAATAGGCCCTGAAGTAAATAAGAGCTTTGCTTCTCATCAGTGAAGCAGAGCAGGTCCCCCACTTTGCTTAATAACCAATGTGGAATGAAACCAAAGTCTCTCTGTCTTAAAAAAAAGAAAAACAAGTCCTCAAAATCATAATTTTCAATGATGGCCTGGTGGAAAGATCTATATCCTAAAGTTAGACGGTTGCCCTCTTTCATTTTCAACTTGTGATTTAGTTACTTGTAGAACTATAGGATAGGTTGGTGTAGTGGTGAATTAAATATTGAACTAGAAATATTGGACTAGATTCCAGTGCCCGTAAAGTGACAAATTCATTAGGTGACCTGTAGAAAATTTTGGACGGTTAATCTCATATATACTGTGAAAAATCTGTTTCCTCTTTTTATTACTGATCTTCTTTTTTATCTTGCTGATAAAGGTATATTCTTCTCTGGAAATTTGGAAAGGGTAGAGTAACTTACCTGTCATTCTGAAAAGATTTTCATTTGGTTTCTTATTTATGAAAGAAGAGAATTTAAAACCAATCTAAAATAATAAAGTCCTGGTCAATTTTCTGGGAAGAAAGAGATTTACAAATAAAATCTGACAGTTAAGATTACATTATGAAGAATAGATATAGACATTCTTTCTTCCCTGGCCTGACTCCTGAACCCGGATTTCTTATGAGGTTCAACTGAAATAAATAATACTTCTATCATTATATTCTTTGTGTCCAGGAATAGTTATTCTGTACATCTGATAAATATTTCTGGATACTCACTCTAGATAAAATATACATAATCTCTCTCCCCCCTCTCTCCCTCTCTCCTTCCCTCCCCCTCTCTCATACACACACACACACACACACACACACATACACAAACACACATTTTGTACAATCTCTATTGGAAATGTGTTTTGTGTCATCTGAATGTATTTTTCTTTTTTTCTTGTCAGGCAGATTAAGAATATAAATTGAAGCAAAGAGCAAGCTATTCTCTCAGCTATTATCCTTTTCAAAGTTGGTATGTCAGATATAATGCTATACTGCTACACCTAGTTATTTTAGCTATTGTATGATGTTGTTGCAATTTGACTTTACAACAATTCTCACTGATAAACATCTACCATGGTTTACATATCAGCAGCTGAAGATAAGATAAAAGGGCAAAATTACACAGAAATGTCTCTTTCCACTCCCACTCACACATCAATATGTCTAGGGGTATGTGGTTTTCCTACAATTCAAATTGGTACTTCACTTTGATTCATATTGTCAAAATGTTCTCATGTGGCACTTCCATTAAAGCAAGAATGTGCACAAGACCATTTTTGCCCATGAACTGATGAGATGCAGATGCTTTGATCTGATGCTTCGATTTAGTAGTTTGCTTTGAAGGAATACTTTGATCGAAGCTTTGTTGGATCAAAGCACCTCTCCAAAACTCTGACAGCCCTAGATACATACTCCCCTTAATGCTAGCATAAAATTATCTCTATATGTGTACAATCCCATGATATCAACATTATTCTTATACGTGCACTCCAAAAAGCATACAAACCAGCATTGATCGATAGAGTCTTGAGCATTTCTGTGGTACTTAAAGAGAAAGCAAAACCAAATGTCTCTAATTTTGGTTTCCAGAAGGTTGTTGAGGAGTGCAGAGAAAAGGCAATGAGGAGAATGTAGGTTAAATCCTATGAAGAATAGTTAAAGGAACTAGGTATGTTTATCCTAAGTAGAGAAGTCTGAGGAGAGACATAGGAGCAGTCTTCAAATACATAAAGGAATATCACAGGGCAGAGAATGAGGACTTTATACTTTATAGTGCTCATTGTGCTCCATAGGGTAAGATGAAAACCAGTGGATAGAAACTTAACACAGAGAAAGAGAGGGGGGGAGAGAGAGGGAGAGAGAGACAGAGACAGGCAAAGAGATCCAAATTTGACATTACTTTAGGAAATTTTTCCTGACCATGAGAACTATTAAACACTGAGATAGCCTGCCTCCTGAATCACAAGGAACCCATCATTGTAGGTTGTCAAAAGCAGCCTTGTTTTAGGGCAGGGGTCAGCAACCTGTGGCTCTGGAGCTGGATGTGGATCTTTCACCCCTCTGCTGTGACTCCCTGTCACTCAAAATATGTGTCATAACCACCAATGTGCAGCATCACCAGCACTCGATTTATTGAGATTTTCAACCCCTGGTAGGCCAACCATGCATAAATCCAAGAAAAGAAATGTTTCAGAAGAAAACAGAACATTTAATTCAACTACATATGTTAGTTTTGTGGCCGCTCAAGAAATAGTCAGGCACGGGAAGGGTTTTGTGGCTCCCAGTGTTTTCTTTTCTGTGGGAAATGGGTCCAAATGGCTCTTTGAGCATTTAAGGTTGCAGACCCCTGTTTTAGGGTTGGATTGAGGACAGAATGGGTCAAATCACCATGGCCAACTTGCTGCGTCCAACTCACCACAGGACAACTCACTGTGGGACAAGTCAACAATTCAATTTAATTATTTAAAATAATTGAAAACTTTTAATTTTTATCATTTGCAGTTCATTTTCTCCCTCCTTTTGCACCCTTTCCTTAATGATTCTACTCCACCAGTAGAGTTGTCTCACAGTTAGTTGTCCCACAAGTTGTCTGTGGTGAGTTGGTGGTTGTGAGTTGTCCTAGATCCAATTGAGAATCTGAACTGGATCTCCAAGATCTCTTCTCATCTTTTGATTCAAGACAATATTCCTGGATTATGTCAAATCTCTAATAAAAAATGAAATGAATATATATATATATAGCTAAATAAAATAGAGAAGTGATTTGAGTACCTTTTGTTATTTTAACAGGTGCTATCAATAGTTTGGGGGATGGAAATAGGAAAGCCCTTTGTTTGCCCCAAATGTTTGTTCTGCACGTATTACCTTAAAATCCACATGATTAGTGTGATGCTTAAAGTGGATCATAGCTGTGTAGATGCTTAATGAAATCAGGAATTTAATTTGCCTTCAGTCCAAAGACTGTACTAAAATTCCATTGTTTAGAGAAAATCCACAATTTTCAGCCTTGATTTTCCCCCCTCAATTGATTATTTTTTCTAAAAAAAAGTTAATATGTGATGCTAACATTTAGGAAGGAGCAATCCTATAAATGTGAGCTTAAATGGACTCCAGAGGATGGTAGAGATCAGAAAGGCCTGAAGGAACGTTGTCCATGGGGTCGCAATGGGTCAAACATGACTTCACAACTAACAACAACAAAATCCTATAAAAGGGGCAAAGCTTTGATTGCATGACTGTGGGCGCCATATTGACTTTTCTTGATGCCCTTCCCTGTGGACACCCCTGTTCACAAATATAAATGTTCCTTATATGTAGCCTTCCTAGACTTTTAATTTGCTTTCAATTCTTATTTTGAGGCCAAGCGTACTAGCACCTGTTTTCATTTTTGTTCAGTCCCTATTATTTTGTTTGGTATGGCTGTGAAATTGCCATATGATATTGCATCTGATCTAGCCAATATTGATGTACATAGCTAATTTTATTGAACAGATGGGTTTATAGTGATTGTGTTTAATCTCATTTTGTAAATTGTTTGGAATTAATGAAACCGCAAAACAAATAGCTTGGTTTTGGGCTGCTCAGCTACCCAAGTCAGCCAGTTAACTTTGCTTTAGTTCTACAGTGTGATACCCTGTACAAATGCAAGTACAGAATGTCAGTGGCTGACAGTAGAGCAAGCAATCCATCATTTGCGTTGCTTGCTTGCTTTGTTTGCCAGCCTAGAGAAATAAGAAAACAGGACTGACTTTGGCAGATCAAAGCTATGGCTCAGATGGTTCAGTATTCCATCTTTCCACAAGGAGCAGCAAAACTGACTTGGAAATATCCTGACCCCAGCACAGCAATACCCTTCAGTAACTCAGAAGAGCAAAGTAATATAACTTGCAAGAAGAGCATTTGGCTAAGGAGACACTATTATATTAATCAGACTAATAAAACTGCTATTTGGGCTATTTAAACAGCACCCTGACCAATAATTTACTTAATCATACTTGTTTGATTGGCTGCCTTTACGCCACCTGCTAAACAAAAGTAAATAAACCATATCCAATCTGAGTGATTAGCTGTGCTTTGTGAAACAAAGCAAATGGACAATATTTTTTGGAAAATCCTGTCCTGCCCATCAATACAAATCCCATCAGGTTGCACATCTTGGAGGTAAATCACTTTGCAGACTGATACCTTGGATATGCTTTTGCTGCTCTTTCCATTACATTCATTGACTATATGAATGATTATTGATTATATATGATGCATTTCTAAATAAATTGCCTCTCTCATCTGAGGTTCTTCATTTTTAGTAGAAGATCAGATTTTAAAATAAGTTTTCAAAATAATTAAATTGATTTTTGCCACTATACACCAGATTGATGTACTCTTTCAAGTATTTATGTGAGTCGTATATTTATGTGATCTTTTTATAGCCATTTGTCCAACTAATATGCCTGTGTTATTATATCATTATGCACCATGACATTTTGGAGACCCCTAAATTATTCAAGATGTGGACCAGGACTTCACAAATCAGTATGTTAAATATAT
>JANHZT010000508.1:224459-237704 GCA_032468215.1 Stegonotus admiraltiensis
GTGGGAATGGAGATTTTACAATATCCTTCCCCTGCCATGCCCACCAAGCCACGCCCACAGAACCGGTAGTAAAAAAATTTGAAACTCACCACTGATACAAATGATACCAAAACTGATACTGATGGGCATATTTCTTAACACCATTGAAAACAGTGTGTTCGCAATTGTTTTAGAAAAAAAAATCCTTTCTGGAAACTTAAGTTTTCTTCATTATTCCTGAACTTAATTACTCTAGAGTAAGCCCTTTACTTAAAAACAGTAAAATTGACTTTTGGGTTAACATACATCGAATCATGATTTTAATTCTCCTAATGCTTTCAACATTCTGTGTAATCCAAGCAATTTATGTTAATGTAGTCCATTTAGACAGTTTCATTGTGCTGCCAAACCCATTTGTAAGAGAGTACACAGTGAATAAATACCCTGGTTGCTATGAAGGACCTTCCTCTGTTTGATCTCAAGATATTGTTACTGCTCTGCCATTCTGTAACACAAAGTAATCCTTTCTCTTAGCTTGGCATGGTTTCATCCTTGCTAGCATATCTAAAGCTCCATTAAGCTCTTGAGGCCCTTCATTCTGTACTTCAGTTATATGCCACCTGCTCAGGTCAAGGTGGGGAAAAATCTTTTTTTTAACCTTTGATCAAAAAGCAAGTCTTTGAATTTGAAACTAGTTGACAATTTGCAAAGCAAGGCTTTTTAGGAATCAATGTCCAAAGCATATTTTCAAAAAAACCTATTTCATATAGTTATATGTTCATAGATTTCATCTTAGCTATATCATGTGAGGAATGTATGAGGTTGCCTCTCTGCTTCTGTCTGTTTTATTATATGAATATGAAAACATGAAAGTCTACATAATTTAACCTCTGTACACTGCATCCAATTTAAATTTTGTCCTTATCATACATGTTATCACACAGAAATATCCTACATGGGCAGTTTTATTTCTATATACCCTGTTTTCCAAAAATAAGACATCCCCTGATAAGCCCAGTCGGGCTTTTGAGCGCATGGCAATAAGTCCAAGAGCTTATTTCAGGGTTCAAAAAAATATAAGACAGAGTCTTATTTTCGGTAGTATTCATAACATTGGAAGAACGGTAGACTCTGGCACAGAAAATGAGGAACATTTTAGGAGTCATGAATTCAGTCTCAGATGTGTATACCAAAATAAAACAAAACAGAATGAAATGAAATGTTATTTCCATCTTTTGAGATAGCCAGATGGATTATGGATTTGGATCCTGAAATAAAGTTGAACATGGCAGAATCCAGCTGGGAAATAGATCAGTATAACCATTTATGACACAAATAAAACTCTTCTTTAAACTATGATCTTGAGCTCAGTTGGGGTCAGAAATTCTGTATTATCTGAAAATAAGTTGCTAGGGCTACTATGATGTAGAAAATGGAAAAAGTCATTTTTGTAAGTAAACATAGATTGGTCTATTATTACACCTCCTAAAAGAGGAGGCAAATATACTAATTTTTTTCCAGAAAGTCATGCTGAAGAAATAAGATTCAGATCTTATATGCCCTTTTTAATTCAAACCCAGTTTTTTTAAAACATGATGGCTAGCTGCTTTTAAATTCATAAGATGCACTGTAAACTCTCAAAGCTCTTCTGTATCCTTCTTCAAACACTTATATGACAGACTGTATGGTAAACATTATAGACATTATTTTTTTCTAAAGGCAGCCTTCTAAGATTTGACTTTTCTTCCTTTGACAGCAAATCTTTACAGCTTTTGAAAATATAGCATTTTTAAAAAAGAAAACGAATTCTGAGCGATTCTGCAATTTCTGTCCTTTCTATTGCAATGTCCTCTGAGCTATTTATCCAAATAACCTCCATAATTTTTTATCACTTCTCATTTTTCATCATTTGTATAGAAATCATTTTTTTGATTTATGAGAAAATAAACTAAACAAAAACTGTCCCTTAAAAATAAATTATACGGAATGTGATGTTTCATGCAGGCTGATTTTAGCCCTACCAAATGAAATAAATTTTAGCTAGTTTCCTGTATGATTCTGGATTGATCACACTGAATCCCGAATCATCAGATAACCTTCCCATGGCTGATGAGAAGAGGGGTTTAAGCTTCATTGCTTTTAACGCACAAGAAAGTCACATATTTTCTTAATGTCAGACTTCACACTAGACACAGCACTCAATAAATAGACAAATTGATTTATACCCGACTATTAAAAAATGATATATCTGTAGAAAATCTGTCTACTGCAGAATATGGAAATCAGGATAGATAGATGAGAGATACATGAGAGATGATAGATAGATAGATAGATAGATAGATAGATAGATAGATAGATAGATAGATAGATAGATAGATGGATGAGAGGGGGGAGAGAGAGAGAGAGAGATGAGAGATATTTTTTTCTTCCCTTTTTCAAAATCATTGGATCATTTTTTAATCAACCTTGAAATTCAGAGGCACCTCTTCAATGCCTACAAAATGATTCTATGAGACCTAAGAATCATTGACTCTTGGATTACCATTCAGACTTTACAAATTAATTATCATAGTAGATTGTGCACATAGGACAAAATGCTCAATAACCAATGCTAACTGATATGAAAGTATTGTTTGTTCTTATCACAGGTTCACTTGTGGACAGTTCAAAGCCAAGCGGGATGTCAAAATAGGATTGTGTTTCACCCTTATAGGGAGTTGTTTATTGCTCAACTGTTCCAAAAATAGAACATGAGTTTAACTGACATAAAGCCCTAATCCTAACCATTCCATACTCCTGTGCTTGTCTTACCCTACTTTCTAATCCCTAGGATTATTCCTATTAACCTATTAGCTTTATTTACAGATTACTGCAGCACTTTTGCTTTAGCTTTGTTTACTGTATGCTTCTTTCCTTTTTGGTGTTTCTGTCTGAGGCTTATGAACAACTGCCTACAAATCGAGCTTTCACAGCCTCTGACAAACATGGTGGCTTGAGATGCTGAGGCACTCACTCCAGCCTAACTCTTAATTTTCATTTTCATTCCCCTCTTCCCATAGTCTTTTATTTTACTAATTCTCCTCTATCTTTTTTGCCGATTCCTTATCTGGCTTTTTTTCTGGTGAATTAATTGCTAGTAAGTCCAACTCTCTTGTCAGATGTGACTTCTTTATTCTTTGTTTATTTACTACAATATGTTTTCTTCTTTCTTGATACCACTGTAGCTACCTACCTCTTGCTGTATTCATTTAGATGCAGGTATTCTTATTCACTAGAAGCCATTGGCTTCTTCCTAGAACTATTTTCTTGTGATGATGACACTGCAATCTCCAGACCCACAGGCACATGTATCTCCAGCATCAATTTCCACCTTCTCTTATTCATGTCAGAATATTTTTTATCAGTTAGATGGGGAGCTAGAGAAAGTAAAAGAGATTCCTCTCCTTGTAGGACAACTGCAAATCTCCCTGACAGGAAAGGACTTGCACATTCCAGAAGCTCCACATCAGCTTCTAGACAAGCAAAAAATAAATAATGTCTTCAGATATGGAAATAAAAAAAAGAGCATAAACTTCCCTTCAGTAAAGTTTCTATAAAATAGTGATAGGTTGGTTTACTTGTCTCAAGAGAAGATATATGGCTGTAGTGGGAAAATACTGGTGGAAGAAATAATTCAGAGGCATGATAACAAACCGGTGTTGGATCCAAAGTGATCCTTATTCTTTGAGTACAAAATTCATGTTTCACCTGAATGAGGTATTGGCACATCAACTTTGTATGAGTATGGGAAGAAATCAATAGTATAAAAATTTTATATGATGATCTTATAAAATGGGTGTCTATATGAATGTTTTAAATAAATGAATAGCATGTACTAATAATTTGTGTAAGGGGAAGGAAACCTGACTTGAATGAAATAACAAAGCAGTAGCATAGCATAAGATGATAGATAAACCAAGATTGTAAATAGAAATCTATATTTGGAATTAACTTTGCAGTAGTGCTCATCTATAAGAAACGTTAAAGCAACTTGCTCTCATAAGCTTGCATAATTGATTTCTTCACATTTCCTGAAATAGACTTATTCTTTTGAGACACTACAAGACTCAGCCAAATTTATTTTATGTTAAACTTTAGAAACTAAGTATTTACAAGTGGGCTAAGTGTGTGTGAAGAGGCTACTGCAACTGAACATCTACCAAGGTAGAAAGAAGCACTCAGGAGCCAAAAATGTAAGGATCAGGCTCAGATAAGTAAATTGATTTTATTACCAATACCATAAATCATAATGAAGATCACCTAGAGTAGTATCTGTCAATCCAACCTTCCATACGTAACAGCTGCAGGATTTAAATCTTACATCATCTATCATCTATCTCTCTATCTATCTATGAAAATTACCTGAGCAATATGAGTTGCCAATGAAGCAGGAGATCAGATGTTCAGTACTATCACTACTGAGTGCAGCTCAAAGATGACAGAGATTTTTACTTCCCTCATGTCAGGACTGAGCTGTTGAAAGTAGTCTGAAGTGAGTCAAGCTTCAGAAGAAGATGTGAACACAAAGATACTGGCTTGTTCTCAGCAGAGCGAGTAGGTCAGAAAACAGCAATGGAAAACATCTCCAGAAATACAAGGCATACTAGGATTTTTGGAATGTGTTATTTAAGTTCTGAAACCCTTTTTACACTTCAGTGCAAAAAGAATAGTTGAAGTAAAGCTGCAGGGTTCTGAGCAGCTGTAGTGAAATTGCAGGCTTCACCCACACAAACTTGGCCTCTCTGGCCCACACTGGCATGATCCTGTCATCAAAGTCCCTGTTCACTATTGTACTTTCCATGTCAAACTTCCCCTCTGAAGGAAAAATGCAGTAGATAATAGACAACATCCATATAGCTCTATCAGTAGAAGAGGTTCTTCTTTGCCCATACCTCACCTTTAAGGGGAAGGACAAAGCATGATTTTAAAAAAACCATCAAGAGCCCTGAGTACAAGACTTCATGTTACACAATTAAGCATGATTGCTGCCAAATTGTTCAACACCTCTTTCTCCCTGCAGAAAGAAACCAGAAGTTCTCCATCTGTTCTTCTCCACAGAGAAATTAATAGTGGGCTAGGGGAGTAAATGAGATACTTAATATAAAGCATTGGCCAGCATCTTCTGACACCTATAGAATCACACAAAAATTCCCATGCTGTGTCAGAAAAGTAGGCTTGAAACTTAAAAAGTAAGAAAACCAAACATGCTTCAAAGAATTCTGTCTCGTTCCATTTGATATAAAATGCTCCTTATTTTGCACATCTCAGCAGTATAGAGCAGCTCAACTATAAAGGAAAAAATATAGTTATTATATTTTTAGTAGTTATTCAGAAAACAAAAGGGGCCTTGACCAACTGATGAATAATATCTCAGATTGGGCTTCATGATGCTTCAATTCAATCTCCTTACGATCTTGGCAAAATATCAATTCAGGTTTGTAGGATGATAGCTGTTTCTCCTCCACAAGTGGATGAAAGTGAGTAGGAGAAGAAGAAAAGAGAGAGACAAAAGAAGGAGGAGGAGGAGAAGGAGGAGGAGGAGGAGGAGGAGGAGGAGGAGGTGGTTAGAAAAAAAGAGGTTAATTTCACCTTTCAAACCAGCGGTGTCCAAATAGATCACCCTGAAGAAGTATAACTTATCAGAACAAAAGTAGCTTACCCTTCAAAGTATCTATCTTAATTTAACTGCAATTGTACTAGTTATGCCCTGTCTTTATTGATCTCAGATGGTAGAACTTTCTGCTGCTTTGGCCAAGGATCTTCTGCTTTCTCGTTTCTCCAAATACCCAGGAGCAAAACTACAAATACACACACAGAGTTATGCAAGGGTCTGAAAAGAACTTTCCTACTATCTTCACCTATGGATGATTTATTATGAGACAAACAGAACTTAAGCACATACAGGTAATCATGATTATTCATTGGAAGTATATGAAATTAATTATATCTCTATGTTTCAATTATGTCTCAGCTAAATATATAGTTAAACACTCAAGATGGTGTGCGACAGGGGTGGGTTCTACTTATCTTTACTACCAGTTCGCATCCTGTCCACGCGCAGATTGCTTCTGATGACTTCTGGGTCAGTGGGCAGAGCCTTCTGCCAGTTTTACTACCGGTTCTATAGAACCAGTCCGAACTGGGGGCAACCCACCACTGGTGTGCAACAACCAAAATAGTGGAACTTCACAAAGATGAAGTCAGCGTCCTTTTCCTAAAATGGTTAGCCAAATACTTCTAACAATATTTTTAAACTATAGCAATATGTTACATTTCTAACACAATAAAGGAAAAAAGAAATGATGTTTCCTTATTGTTTGAGCATAGTATCCAAGATTCAGATATATGTGTTTCTGAATGATAAGGCTAGAAAAGTATGTTTTGATTTTGCCTCCAAAAAAGTATCTATTTTAGTCACCCAAAAACTGAAAAGTAAAATGGAACTTTTAAAAGCTAAGGTATTTATTATGATGCAAATATTTGTAGATTTCCGACATACTCAATATTTCCACTGAATGATCTGAAAGCATTTAAAAATGAAGATACTTATACATTGAAACAACCATTGTCTAGACATACAATGACTTCAGATAATTTAATTTGTAACTCTTTCTAACAACCATAACCCCACCATAGCTCTGTTTAGTTTCCATTACTTAGATTCCTTCAGAAAGGCACAGGATGCGGAAGGTCTCTAGTATACCACTTACAGGGAAAGGCAGAGATAATTGAAATTAGTATTTGCAGACATGAGAGATTCTTAAAGCTCTAATTAAAGGAGCAAGAGAGTTCTGGTACTTGAGCTGCAATACCATAATATGTAAATTAATGTGTAGATGTGCTGTTCTGCTTAAACACATACACATAGCTAGAATATAGTGGGTAGATTTAAAAAAAAATCAAAACAGGAGAAAGATCTGCATGGTATCCCTGAAGTAAGCATCCATGAACACCAAAGAACAGCAGGCCAAAAGACAGGAGATGTCTGCATATCATCGTCAGAAAATCTATAAAGAGATAAGACCAAATCATGGAGCTCTCACAAACCTTCTGCTTGAGAAGTGTGTCTCAATTTTCTCCTCTCTTCCTTTCTTTTGGCAATTTCTGTCCTTATGCCATAGCAGAAAAAAATCCCAGGGCTGCGTTTAAATGTTAAGCTTAGTAAAAAAAAAAGACTCTTCTCTATTTTTCTCTCTAAATCTTTATTATGTGAAGATTTCATGGAAATGAGCATCCTCTACAAGGAGAAGTCTTTTGCCAACAGGTAACACATGTTGAAAAACCTGTGATCCACTCTGAATGGACCCACTGGTGACAGGGCTTAAGATGAGACAATTCTATCAATGTTCAGGCTAAGCCTTGTTACAAAAGATGGAAGCTGCCTAGGAAAAAAAAATGAAGACAATGGAAAACAAAAGGGTTCCCCCTTTTCTCTAAATGACTGTTGCCTGTGTCATTAAATTTCATATTGTGCATTGAATCTAAATATATCACTTTGTTCTGCATGACAGGCAGAAGTGAGCATTCATACATTATCCAGCCACTTAATTAAGTGCCTGGGATATTTGCAGTTAGCAGAAACTAATAAGGGAATCGCATT
Source organism: Stegonotus admiraltiensis (assembly GCA_032468215.1). Lineage (NCBI taxonomy): Eukaryota > Metazoa > Chordata > Lepidosauria > Squamata > Colubridae > Stegonotus > Stegonotus admiraltiensis. The sequence goes on from JANHZT010000508.1 coordinate 232,078, forward strand.
TAAATTCCAATCACTCCTCGGGGTGGCTGCCTGCAACATAAGCAAAGCTTACTGGGTAGGCATTCCACTAAATGCTCAACTAAAAGCTTAGATTTACTGTATTTGCAAAGAAGGAGTAATTTTATTTGCCATGAAAAGGTGAGGCTAAAAACAAACAGATCTGTTTGGGATTTTTTGGAGTTGTGTTTTCTCAGCATTGTGTTTAAAACACCACTTGGTCTGTTCAGTTGCCTAATGAAATAGGAGTCTGATTTAGAGTTTTGCTAGCACAGAACAGGAGGTTCTATAAAAACAAACAGCCGGTTTACCCTCTCCATGGCAGACTTTCAAGGCATTTCACAGAAAATGGGCTCTAAGACTTGCAGATAGCAAATACCTCATGACAGATTTCAAGCAGATGTGAAAATTAACTCATCTGCACGTTATGACTAATGCAGCAGAAGGGAAGAGGCATCTTCTGCATGGAGCAAGCATGGAGATAAAATCTGTGCTCATATTTGGAACCTGGCTGTTTTCTAGGGGACCCTCTTCTAGGTGGATTTGCATCTGCCACCATTTTGTTTGTTTGTTTGTTTGTTTAAAAAAATATTGCTTGCCTAAGCATCAGAGGGCTAACTGCCTCAGCTCTCAGTGGGAGCTAATTGGAGCTATGCCCATTCAATCTGTAGTGATTTCAATTCTCTATTTTCTTGCAACTATCCTCTTGACAGAGATCAACCACTCCAATTGCCTCTCACTAGAGGGCACCAATTCAAAGCACCAGTGGAGCTGAAATCATAAAACATTTCACATTTCTACTATTATCACATAAACAACATGAGTGTGACATGAGCATTGAGTCACCACAACTGAAATCTGTATGTTAATTTTCATATTAGGATGAAACTGATTTTTCAAAAGTAGTAAGGGGGGAGACCTATCCAAGAGTATTTTTTAAATGACAGCATGCTTATTTTATTTTGTTTGACTGTAAAATATAACATGCAAAGTATATTAATTACTATTGGTGAGACTACCAATCTAGGACTTGAACAAGAGCTGCCTCAGATAACTCTGTGAGTGATTAATTGACTATAATCCTTTCTGTGCTCAGGGAATTCTTTAGGGTTTCTCTGACTGATACTAAGCAATAATGATATTACCTGCTGTTGAATATATTTCTCTAAGAGTGTAACATCAAGCTAGAATGTAAAATGTTTTTCAAAATTATAACAGATCTGGAATAGTCCAAGCTAAGAAATGCTGTTCCAGATCAAAGATTACTATTGGGATCCAGTCCAGTTCCAAGAAAAATAAAATGAAAATCAATTTCAGAATTCTTTAAACACCAGCAATTCTAATTGATCAAGGAGAAGTTCATTGTTTATTCACATTTTTTAAAAAAAAATCATACTTCTGAAAGAATATAAAAACAAACCAGAAAAAAATGTGTGTAGAAATTCTACTTTTGCAAAAAAAGACTTCCAAGAATTTTTCACATTCCTGTTCTCTGGAGAAGAAAGTGCACATAATCATTGACCATCACCTCAGCCAGTATAGTCAAGTGCACCAAAAACAACACTTGAAAGAGTTTTGGGAACTCTTTGGGAAGACTTTTGGGAAGAAAACATTTTTTTTCATCTTTATAAAAAAGTAAAATAAACAGAAACCAAAGAAAGAAAGAAAGAAAGAAACTGAAACCCTGATTAAGAAACACAGAAACAAACAAACTGAAACCCTGTCTAAATTTAAAAGCTCTTAAACTTCAAGCCTCCAGCCCTTCAAAAGGTGACTATATTGTGCACTACTTTGGTTACAAATAGTGATTGTTTTACAGATCTCTATTTTAGAAGCTGGGGAGCTTAACAGAAGGAAGCAAAAATCTGAATTAAAAGTAAACTGTCTGCCTGAAAGGTTGGGCTGAAATGTGGCCACCCCCTCCTCTCCAAAGCAGGTTCCAAACTATTTTTTTCCCTCTCTGCAGGGCATCCTTGTCACCAACTAGCTTTATACATCCCTCTGCCTCTTGGTTCCTAAGAAGCAGTTGGGTGCATAGGAAGTAAGATACTTCCAGAATCAAAGTGGGCACAGTCTGCCTGGCCCCAAGTTGTTGCTTTAACCTAGGCAGTCACAACAATTGTATGCCTGCATGTCCGTATGTCTGTATAAATAAACAAATATGTACCTAATGCAATTTGCTTTGGAGGAGTGTTAGCAGATCTGCTTGCCCATGGAAGCATTCTAGTTGAAATTCTCCCAAGACTGTAAGTATCTCCTTGTTTTGTTCACTTGTCTGGAATCCTTTTCAACTGTAGCTTCCTAGCTGCCCAAGTCTTGATTCTGCTTCCTTCATAAAATTTAAAGAATGGGTTCCTCACTTTTTAAAAAGTAGACTATTTTCCAGGAGAGAGGAGTGGGGGGAGGAGGGAGGGAGGGGGAGAGAGAGAGAGGGAGGGAGGGAGAGATATTATTGAAATGCACATATAAACAAAGACACAAACCCTGGAAATGCCAAATCCTGGCCACAATAAACAAGCACCATCCAAAACACTAGATTGTATGTGGCACGGTTAATTTCTACACAGGATGAAAATAATTTGGAAACATGGCATCATGATTAGTTTCCCCTTGGGCTCTTTTCTATGACAATTTGTCCAAGCATATGATCAGAATTGGGGTGGTTTTTCATTAGCTTTTAAAAATGCAGCAGCAGAATTTGCTACCCATATGAATTGAATATGATTTAATTTTCATAGTTCAGGTTCTCAGAAGACTACATGATGATGATAATTGTGAAATAGAATATTTTCAGGATAGAAAAGTGTCACTTATATAGGGCTTCATAGAAATGTGTCACAATATTTCGCTACAAGCTCATTCTTCATGTAATAATAGGTTGCAAGGTTTGAGTATATAATTCCAAAGTTTGTAACATACTTTTAAACTATACTGATCTTTGTACAATCATATTAACAAAGTTATAACTTTTTAAAAACTTTTTCTGCTGAGTTCAGTAAACATGACTTTTTTCATTGAATTAGTTTCATCTTAATATCATAAGAAATGTACTTGTACCCAAATGTTATTTCACCCTTAATGGAAAATCTGAAGATAACTAAGGAACAATTATAGGAGGCTCTCAGGAGGGATGCTCTTAAGTCACATAAGATATCTTTTAATTCAAATTGATCATCCTACCTTACCTGTGAAGTTAATAGGAAATATCAAGAATAATCCATTTGTTAACTTAATTATAGCATAAAGACTTGCAAAATAGTACACATTTCCAAATAGATCTATACTACAAAGAATATCTAAACTGTGTTACAAATCACCTTCTTCTTATAGGACAGCACTGCCAAATGTTTCAGAGTTGAGCATGTTTGGATTATTATTTTTTTTTAAAAAATGGCCATGTGCCTAAAAGTAGTTTGAGGCTCCATTCTTACAGAATAGACAGAGTCAATAAAACTGAATTATTTGTGAAAGAAAATCCTATCCTTTCTAATATATTGCCTAGGTCTTAAATGATCTTTTCTCTAACTTCCTTTTCCATTGTGAAAACAAAACAAAGAAGAAAATCTATTACAAAGTACAGACATTTCTGTGTTCTTGATGTGATTAGGATTGCAGCCAACACTATCCAATCCCCTCTCCTCTGGGAATGAATCACTACATCAAGAATTCCAACTTGGAAAGCATATGAGAAATCCAGTCCTCCAAAATCCTACCCTGGCCAGCTTTGAAACAAATTTGGCAAAATTGTTCGCAATGAGAAAGATAGGAGAGAAAGAGATGAAGGTGGAAGAAGAAAAGGCTTAGATGGGAAAATTGAATCTGTCTGAGCTTGAGTAGGGCAGTTGTAAAGTAACATTGTACTTTATAATAAGTAAAAGCCAGCAGGCACATAGGATATGTATTCCCATCCTATGAGAAAATAAATTGGGGGTGGGTTGGCATTTTCACCTTCCTTCAAAAGGGATAATAGAAAGGACTCACAGTCTCATAGATCTGATATCCTTGGATCTATTATTAATGTAGCCAGACTTCCATTCTCAGCCCCTCTAGGCCAGGCCTTGTGGGAACAAAGAGAGCCAGGACACGCACTTCAAAAGCAGCAAAACCCACAAACGGGCCAGAGCCTCAGAATGTGATGAGTAGGTAATAGGTTCCTTGTATAGTCAGCACTGGGAACATCTGCCTCCCAGTGCCTGTTCAAGTCTTTGGGCCCCACTCCTGTCCATCCGGCTGCCATGCCCAGTGGTAGCCACCATCCAGTGCCGCGTCTGCTGTTGTTGGGGCTGTTGTTGGGGCCGCGTCTGCTGGCCGCCACAGTAACCACCAGGTCTGACATCCCTCTTGTGGCAATGGGTCTCCTTGCCACCCAGAATGGCCCAACAGATGGCATGTAGCCATTGTGTCAGGCTGCCAGAAGCAATCAGCTGGGCGGCACAGGTTTGGCGGGGAACACCATGGCAGTTTGGTGCCATCAGATGTGGGGCCACCGTCGGTGAGCTGCTACTGTTGCTCCTGGTGAGAGCATTCCTCCCCAGGTATGTCAAGCCCTGGGCCGGGGCTTGACATCCATAATATGTGGCTCCCACCATTCCTACCCAATACACCCAGTGTTTTTATGTGAATTGTGGCTAAATAGCTCTATGATATCTACAAAATGCCAGATCAGAAAAAAAGCATCCACATATAGTAGAAGATAGACTAATCTTATTGCCAAAGGTTGATCTCTATAGGCATTTTAGAGCAGAAATGAAGACATCCTTAACCAAAAGGTAGGTTACACACACACACACATACTGCAAGGAGTTCAGAGGGACCAGTGTCTAAAATATAGGTTATGGAAGAGACCTACGCTGCTTCCTTCTCTTTCAGGAATTCCTCTTCCAAGAAATAAGAGATGGTTAGTCCCAGAGGCTTTGGAACAAGTTCTGTTCTTGTAATGTCTGAGGCACCTGCCAGACTAAAAGAATAAATTTAGAGTTATTGTAGCAAGAGATGTCCTTGAACTGAGGTATATGGTCACATGCAGCTTAATGTTTCTAGCTGTAACTTCAAGAAGTCTATATATCTATTTGAGAAGTGAAAGAGACCTTTGGATAATTGGGCAGGGCAAGACTCGTCATACAGAGAAAAATGAGGTATTAAATTGAAGTACAGGAGATGCCAATTTTCTGGAAAACAATGGCTTGTCAATTTTTCCACAAAATTTCATTATATATATGAAATATGTGAGAGAGAAGAAAAAAGAAGTGTTGTTTGAAGACTCCAACTGGTTTCAGTCACTATACTTTCAATTTCTTAAACCTAACTCTGCCTGACCATTGATTTCTCTACTCAGATGCTTTGAAAAGTATTATAAGCTGTTCAACTGCATGGAGATTCTTGGAGCAAACAAAGACTAGGAAACAAAGGTTGCAACTATAGCAGTAGCAGTGATCAACTGCTCAAATGAGTATTCTGGGAATGAGACAGTAATATGTCCATGGGGTTTGTAATTTGTCTTGTGAACAGGAGATGCATCTGACAGAGTGTAGAACATGAAATGAAACTCAGGGCTTATTTATTTATTTATTTATTTATTTATTCGATTTATAGACCGCCGTTCTCCAATGGACTCAAGGCGGTGTACAGTT
>JANHZT010000523.1:3562-14059 GCA_032468215.1 Stegonotus admiraltiensis
AAGAATAGATTAAACATCATGGCCGAATACATAAAACATCCATAAATTTAAAATAATCTCGATAAAACATAAATTACTTGTAAGACTTTAATTTACATAATTCTGAGGGAGAGGATGCAGCTTTCAGTCAAGAATCTGCTTGTAAGGCCTGAAGAAAAGAAAGGAAATGCTTCATTTGAAATAACTCAAGTCATTTACAAATCAATTGTCCCAGGAAAGGGAGACAAGGCAAACTCCTTAGATTGCCTTCCAAAGCTACTGACTTAGCTGAGCCCAGTATAAGGAGAGGGTGGGGGGGAAGGAAGGTGACAGGGCAATGAATCCCACAACAAAAGGGTTATCAGATGGCATCTGTTTTGATTCTGTCACAATTTCTAATTTCAATACAGAGAAAGACAGGTTTATTGAACTGCATGACTGTAAATCTACCATTTACTTGGCAAGTGGAGAAAATATCATCTCAGCCAGGAAAGGCTGTGTAGGTTTCTGTCCTGATTAGACAAAGGAGAGGTGTTCAGTTTAACAATTAAGGACAGCTTATATGCTCCAGATCTGAAGTTAAGTCTGCTGTCAATAAAATATATCAGAGAGAAAGAATGTCATGTAGGATTATTGATTATTAAAAGCAACTCTTTGTATGTTACTGAGAATGGAGAATTGCTTATGAAAGGCAAACTGTCCAGAAAAAATGGACACTTTGAATTAGCCTGTGTAGAAGATCAAGCAAGGACAACAAAGAATTATAATCACAAAGCTTATGAAACCAAATGGGACCAGAGAATGGGGCACAGAGACCTTGATGGTGTTTGTAACTTAAAGGATTTGACCAAAGGATCAAATGCTGTAAGAATCAAGACACTAAGCCAATAAATCAGAAGAGAAAAGAAGAATAGAGAAGAAGCCATTAGAACTAGTGCAGAACAACATTAGTTCATGTCACCACCCTACTTGGAAACATCCTTGCATTCACAGATGAGTACACAAGATACAAGTGTTGCTACTTGCTCAGTGAAGAGTCAAGTGCTGGCGAAGTTTAAAAGAATATGTCGGTTTTGTATGCAATACATTTGTATAAATAATGAATATGAAGATACAGCCGAATAGAGCAAACAATCATGCATAAATCCGCTATCCAGAACAGAACAGAGCCAGAACAGTGTTGAGAGGAAACTGACAAATATTGGGGAAAGCAGTTGACAAATATTGGGGAAAGCAGTTGAAAAGCCAACGACTTGGAGAACAGCCTCCTGATGAAAGCTACAGATACAATGCCATAGGAGTTGCTGCATAGAAGGTAAACATGATTTGTTCTAGTGCTCACCCCCATTAGAGAAAGAATCAAGCTGAAGTCAGATGTGAGAAAAGTGTCATGGTTTATACTGAGAGTATTGAAATATATGCAATGTCCTAGATCCAGCCACACAAAACCAGTAACGCATACAGCATTGTTTATTTTAATGAATAGGAAAGACAGCATGACCACAGGATGTCAGAGGATATTCCCCATGTCCATGCAGACAGTGAATAGAGACCTCAGATTTGAGGAAGATCAAAGAAATGTCCAGAAGTCACTGAGTGATAAAGCCAGAAGAGGAAATTAAGGCAACACAACAGAAGCTGCCCTACATTTTATCTTCACAATACCCTGTATAGGAATAGGGGGATAGGGATTGACGCAGTGAAGGCAATAGCTGAATGGGGTCTTGAATCTGGGTTTCTCAGGACCCACTCCAAACTATATGTGAATATAAATAGAAGTCCACACTTTCTATAAACTTTCAGTTTAAGCTAAGAGTAATTTGGAAAACATAAAAATTAGCAGCCGGGTGCTAGTTGGACTGAATCTCACTCTCTCACTAGGAACTTGCAAGCATGCCTCTAAGGTGATAGGAACTACTTAGCAGTAGTGTTTGATTACTACAAACCTCTTAGTAAATTTGTTTTCCAATAATCAGCTGGCATTTGCTTTACAGACTTCTGTGTTATTAAATACACAGTGAAGGGGGATTTGGGGATTTTCACTGTAAACGGTTTTTACAATGGTATTTCAATCAGCACAGAGATTCAGCTGTTCATCTTCAAGAAGGAATGACCAGTGTGTCCAAGTCTCAGCCACCCAAAAACTGAGGAAACTCTTAGTTTGAAGATCCAGAGATCCCAGAGGAAAGACTGTTCCTTATCACAGCCCTTGAAAATACATCCTGCCTTCAACCAGTCCAGTTGTATGGACCTCATATGGTAAAACTTATTTACCGTATGTAACTATGCCCACATTCCTGAGCAGAATTTACTCATTGTTGAACAAAAATGAAAGGGAAATGCACCTGAGGTACCTTAACTAGATCAAATTTACCCTGGAGATTTCTTTGTTTAGGACTTTTGAGGTTAATAACTGGACATTTGACCACACAAGATGCTCATCATAGCCACTTGGTTGCTTAGTTGACAGATCTTTTAACTATGACAGGGAAAAAAAAACCCTGGACAAGATGTAGAAGGCATATGTGCTTAACTGTCAGTAGAGTAGTTGATATCTGTGAAACAGATATACATTTACTGAAGGACTGTCTGTTCTTTAATGTCTACAGTATGTCCCAAACACCAGTCATGGTTTAATTATAGTTTGGGGGAAATCCCATGGTTACAAGACACAGAAAGCTCCATCTGTGGTGACAACCTTTTCCTTAGTTCATCTTTAAAAAAAAAAAGCACCACATTTTCAGCGACAATAAGATTCCATTGCGGAAAACAAACTAGAAAAGAAGCATGACCATGAGGAAAATCCCAACAAATAAGCAACATGGCTTGGTACTGAGGCACGTACAGAGTTGACCCATCCAAGATGATTGTCTCAGAAGATTATGAGCTTCAGTTTAAGGAGCTAAAAACATCTGAGACATATTATAGGAAATGTAATGACACTGAAACTCTGAAAGAACTTCCTCCAGAAATAAATTTGGCCATCTTAGTGATAGTTGGTTAAAACTGATCTTTTCAGAAGGAGCCTTTGGAAATTCATAGTCATCATATGTACTGGTAGTTTATTTATTATTTAATTGATTGGTGTTCAGTATTATTTTTGTATTATGCTCAGGGGTGAAATTCAGCTGGTTCTATCTGGCTCAAGTGAACTGGTAGCAGCGGCTGCGGGAGGCTCTGCCCACCCACACGGATGTCATGATGTCCATTTTAAACTTCTGTGCATGAGCAGAAGGCTTTGAGCATGTGCAGACAACAGCACGCACAAGCAAAGCAAGCGCACATTTGCAAACCGGTAGGGAAGGTAAGTGAATTTCACCCCTGATTATGCTTCTTCTTGGGGTTCATTACAAGATTTGTAAAGTTTAACTTAAAACAGAGCAAAAGTAGATTTTCCCATTTATTAAGAACTCATCTAAGTATATAAGTGAATTTCAATTTTACCATAATGCTTAGTAAGAATAAGCGAGGATTTCTTTCTATCAAACAACCATAAGGTCATGTCATCTCCACCTCCTTCTGCCCACAGTGCCTTGTGATTATAAAGATATTGCAACAAACTTTTGTTTTTTTTCTGTATTCATCACTGTAGCATAAATTAGCTCTATGCTTTCATATGTTTATGTACCATATTTTTCAGAGTATAAGACGCACCTTTTTCCCCCCAAAAAGAGGGTGAAAATCTGGGTGTGTCTTATACTCCAAATGTAGCCCTGCCCAGCCTCGCAAACAGAGATTTCAGAGGCTGAAAGAAGCCTCTGAAACGGGAACTTCAGAAAAAAATCCTTCAAACAGAGCTTCAGAAAAAAAAGCTTCTGAAAGGCTTTTATCTAAAATAACATGGCAAGCAACAAAAGAAGAATCAGTAAAGTTTCTAACCAAACTATGCTAACAAATCTGGAGAATGACACAATAACTAACAGATCAGAAGAGGTTAATCTATATACCAATACCAAAGAAAGGAGATTGAACAGAGTACAGATAGTCCTTCAGAATAAAAGCCTCTGAAAGAAGCTTCAGAAAAAAAGCCTCCAGAGCTTCAGAAAGAAAGCTTTTTTTTTCCTGAAGCTCTGTTTCAGAGGCTTTCAGAGGCAGAAAAAAGGGTTTGTTTCTGAAACGGAGCTCACAATCAATGAACCTGTTGCTAAAATTCATCTCTAGGAACAGCTGATTGGGAGTATTCTAGGAGGCTGATCCACCCACCAATCAGCTTTTTTCTTATTTTCCTCCCCAAAAACTAAGGTGCGTCTTCTATTCCGGTGCGTCTTATACTCCAAAAATACAGTAATATGTGTGTTCACATGGTTATTTCTGATTACTCATATCTTTTCTGAGAGATAAGGACGGGCTGAAGATACTGGCATTTTTTTTTCTTGGACTGACTTCCATGTCTCTGACTGAAAGAAAAGTCTTCTAGCATCTTCAATCCCCAAGGGATCATCTGCAAAGCAAATGGAAAGTCGAAAGCACATCCTCATCTCTGGGTCTCCAATTAGTCTTTTTATTTCACCCAACAAACCTCTTCAGCAGCCTTGTTGGATCTGGCTTCATACTAACAATCGTTCAACAATACAATACAAACACAACATATTTTCCACAACCACTACTGTCTAGATTTATTTTAGATTATTCTAGCCATTAATCTGTTCCATCAAAGTTCATTGATGGAACAGTTCTTGTGAAAATCATTTCTGGATTAGACTCCACTTCAGATGCCAGCTCAACAGCAACTCCTCTTCCTCCTGTGAGAACATTTCTCTATCAGGAACTAAATTAACTCCTAATTTCAGCTTCTATTATCAGCTACCTAGCAGAAAGCATGTGTTTGGGTGTCTCCATGGAACAAGCAGCAGGAGTTCAAGACTGAATGCAGGCTGTTGCAAGGTTGATTATAGGTTGTGATTTACAATTGCTATAGACCTTTTAATCTTCATTGTAAAGATTTCTTATTGTAAAGGAGTCTGGAAAGAGTTGGCAGTATACAACTATCATCATCATCATCATCCCCATCCCAGTTTCTTCAGTTGTTAACTTTACTGAACTCTAATTCTGTAATCTTATTGACAAATTAATATATTTAGTTGTGGTAAAATAAATATATTACTGCATAAATAATAAGGAGTTAATACTAGATATTTATGAAATTTGCCACTTATTACCCCTGCAGTCTAGATGTAAGTGTATTTACTCAGATATAAATCTGATTAATCCCAGTGGCACTTGCTTGTTATAGAACATGGTCAGAATTTTGATTGTACCTTTTACGTGTAAATCAACGCATGTAAACTTTTTTCCCAACTATTATCTGTAATTTGCTACTTGCTACAGAGAAAAGAGGAGAGAAAATAGCCATCAGCCATAGCATTATGCCAATAAAGCACCATGTCTTCTCTGTCAACCATTGGAGTCATTAGCATTAAAGGCTTATTATGCAGAATTATCTGAACGAAGGGATTACAGAGCATTAACAGTCTTGCTCCCTTCTTAATTAATTACTGGTCAGGTAGGGAAAAGTAATAGCATTGATTCACTGCACATTATCTTTAAGAAGACATGACACATACCAGAAGAATAATTTTTAAACTTCAAAAATGAAAGATTTTGGACAACTCAACTGTCAAAAGAAATACAAGCAAAAGTGATAGCACTGTGATATAGTTCAGCCGATCCCTCTGCAAAGCCTCAGTCAAATGTATTGCTGCAGTCACTTTCTTGATTGGAGAAGTGATGCCAGAATAAACATCAGAGTTTCCTGATGTTGATCCATGCACATACTTAGAAAAGACATAACTATGTATCAGTGGTGAAATCCATTTTTTTTTACTACCAGTTCTATGGGCGTGGCTTGGTGGGCATGGTGGGTGTGGCTTGGTGGAGATGGCAGGGGAAAGATACTGCAAAATCTCCATTCCCACCCCACTCCAGGGGAAGGATACTGCAAAATCTCCATTGCCTCCCCACTCCTGGGGGAAGGATATAGCAAAATCTCCATTACCACCCCACTCTGGGGCCAGCCAGATATGGTATTTGCCAGTTCTCCAAACTACTCAAAATTTCCACTACCGGTTCTCTGAACTGCTCAAAATTTCTGCTACTGCTTCTCCAGAACCTGTCAGAACCTGCTGGATTTCACCCCTGCTGTGTATTCAAGCTTGAATCTTCTTGTATAAGCATTTACTGACAGAAGCAAAGCTCCCTGGGTCAGGAGCATAAAATTAGCAACAAGATTATAACATCTGGCAAATTCTGCTGTTTTGCCATCACAGCAGTGTTGGGTTGCTCCCTGTTCTGTCCAGTTCTTTAGAATCAATATTAAAAGTGGCGGGAGGCTCCGCCTACCTGCCCGGACGTCATAATTGATGATCTACACATGCGCAAAAGTGCACACGCTCCCATTGCGAACGGGTTGTAAAGGTAAGTAGAACCCAATCCTGCATCACAGGTACTGTATTCAGGAGATGCCTTTCTAAACAGACAGCCACAGCCATCATCAGTAAAAAGACCCATCTCCACATCAGTTAAGAGAAAAGACATAAAAAGATACCATGAAAGGCTCTACTTTAATGTCCTGGGAATTATATTGATTCTAATGGAAAATAGGTTAGGTATTGAAAATCTTTCTTTCACCTTGACAAATGTTGTTAAGTAAGCTGTGTGATTTGTGCCTGAGAAAAGGATTGCTTTCCAGCTTGAGACAACTTTCCAGGAGTCCAACAATTATACTAGGCTACCACATCCATCCTCCAGGTCCTAATGTCAGAGGTCAAAACATCTTTGTAATCTTCTGTAGGTAATTCAGATAGTCAAAGCCATTTCAGTGCGTTTGTCCACAAACTGCTTTTTTTTTTCCTTTCCTTTTTTAGAGTTTTAGAACTTTCAAAATAATATTTTAATCCTCCGCCCCAAAGACAAAGTTCCTCATTAGCAGAAATACTACCTGTAGTATTTCACATTTCTGTGATTCTCATGTCAATTTCTTGGATCAAGTCCTAAGAGAGCTTCAAAATTTCTAGAAGCTTTGCCCAAAGTATTTGAAGTAATGGCAATATGCGTTTGCTTCATTCTATCAACACAGCTGGCTTCAACTGAAGCAGCTCATAAACGCCATAAAATAAATAATTAAACAGGTGTCTCGGTTGAGCAAAATTACCTTTTGGTCTTTGATCTCACCTCTGGTGTTTCCTAAATACTAACAATCATAACAAAATAATAGGGGTTGTATCCTATTATTGGCAGTCAGAGAAATAAAAACAAGGATGTGTATGCATAAATTCCAATAGCAGCTGATCTCTATTAAATATTTATTTAATTGGAAAAACAAGAATTTGCTTCCTAATTTTTACCTTCTTTTTACCTTATAAATTCACACGATAAATGGGAAATTTCACTACAATGAAATGTAACCTCTGTATATCTGACAAGATTGAATTTCAGTACATGGCCCTTCGAAATGGGAAATTTTGAAAGGATTCAAGTCATCGAGATCTCTAAATATAAGATGCCTGTTTTAAGTGTTAAAAAAAACCCTACCTATTTTCCATCCAGGAGAAGCAATGGGTAAGAAAAAGAATGAATTAGTACAACTGCTTTAAAAAAAAAATAGAAATATACTGATTTCAATAAATGCACAAATTAGAGATGATTTGAAATGCAGATGTATGTAAACATGCATATAGTTATCATATCCTTCCTGCATAATGGCACCTGCCCTTGACAAAATTCTAAACGTTCCACTGAGGTTAAGCCAGCAAAATCTGATTGAGTTAGTGGAAAAAGCACTTGAAAATAGCCTTATAAAACAACAATTTGCAAAGACAATAATTCAATGCGCCCTGGTCTCTCACACATGCGCACGCAACCTCCCATGTTCCCCCCGCTTTTGGCACACAATGGCCTGGTGGGCCCGGTAGGTCCGTTTTTCACCCTCCCTATGCTCCAGAGCCTGGAGAGGGCAAAAATGGCCTTCCCCACCCCCCAGAGACCCTCCGGAGGCCGGAAACAGCCTGTTTCCTGATTCCAGTGGGCCAAGAAGGCCCAAAAATCAGCTGGCTGGCACACGCATGTGTGCTGGAGATGAGCTTGGGCAATGCTCGTGTGCCCACTGATATGGCTCCGCATGCCATTTGTGGCACGTGTGCCATAGGTTTGCCATCACGGTCATATAGTGTGCATAGAGCCCGTGTCATTCTGCAAAGAACATTTTGAGTTCTACAATCACCAATAAAGAAGCGAGGAATTTACTATACAGGCTTACATTACAGAATCTTACTATTTATTATTTTTTTAAATCTGTCCTACAATTGAATGGATGGATTATAAATAGATCCACACAGTAATTATTCATTAAGAATATCAGATAGTGAGGAGCTTCTGGTGGCAAAATACATATCCCTGAAGAAATAAGGACAACACTGCAGCGAAGATCAGTAGCCACACAGAGAATTCTGGCTGACAAAGTCTCTACTGAAAAAGGAGAGATTGTGAGATTCCCCACTTACACTCCAGACAGCTGCTCCTCCTGAGTAGACTGCAGAAAAAGAGGTCTTGCAGTGAGTTCCTTAGTGGAGAGGCTGGAAGTCAAGGGATTTCATCATAGCTAAAGATGCAGTCTGTATGGATATAAGGTTCACATGAGCTACATTTCCTAACCTCTTTCAGATGTTTGTTTACATTTAAGTTATAGCTAAAGATAAATTTGCTAACTGGCAAAATAAGAAAATTCTACCTGGTGAGTTATTTTTTCCGAGTCACAAAGAAAAAAAGAAAAAAAACTTTTGGCATAAAACTTAGCAAGGAGTCTATATAAGAAAGTTTAAAATGGCCAAGTAACACTTATTTTGAAGAATTGTTTTTTTTTTTTTGATGAAAGTGCTGTTGAACAGATTTGAATTAAATTGGACAAATTAACTAAACCTTCATGGAAATTATTACTACTACTTACTACTAGTAGTACTATTATCATTATTTACCATAAAATCAAAGGATTTTACAAAACAAAAGATAAAGGTAATATGAGGCAGATTGTGGTGTTGATTGTAATTCTGAAGATGTTGAATGTGATAATGACTATAACAATGGAGTATCACTTGAGATGAAAGTATTAAGGGCACTGGAAGACAAAAGAGAAAAATGGGCAAAGCTTAACATTTCTTTTTCCCTTGTTTGAGATATTTTCATTTTGGGATTGTAATAGCATAATGGCAACCACCAGAAAAGTGGCAAGAATGGAACTGAGTGTATGTGTGGGAGGGGAGACTATAGAAAGGAGAAATTTATGTTATAACTATAGAGTAGATAGTAAAATTGTTCTTATTACTGCTGTAAAGAAGATAAGTAGCAACTTCTTCATATCTTTTGTATGCAAAGATACCTTTGGGACAGTGAGGTAGGCAGCATATAAATTAAATAATACATAAATGTGTATCTTAATTAAATTGGAATTACTCTACTATGAATAAGCATGGAAATTCTTTTCTTTTTCCTGCTGTTTAGACACAGGATTCTTAATCCTTACAGGCTAGGACAGTGATGGTGGTGCCGAAAAGATCGTGTGGAAACGTCACACACACATGCACACGCTCATCAGGGCCACGCTCCAGAAAAGCCAAACTTCCTGGTTCTAGCTCACAAGCGTGCCCGACGATCAGCTGTCTGGCATGCATGCGCAGGCTGGTTTTCGGCACTGCCGTATGCGCAAAGGGATCGCACTCTGCAAAGAGATTGCTTAGGCTACAACCGACTGAAGCTTTAAAAGATTGGAACTGTTTTGGTTGGCTTCCTATTTCACTAGCCAGAACATTTGAGGCAAAAAAGTCTCTGCTGAAGAGCAGTGCAAAAAAACCCAAACCCTTCCTGGCCATTACAAATGGTTGCTTCCCCTCACTATCATTGTCGGTTTTGACTCATTTCCATACTGCATGGTCAGCTATGTGGATATTATACACATGACATATTTCAAGCCATTCTATTTCGGTGGTGTCCAAATCTTCTACCTGAGATTGCAGAATAAGAGAATATAAAGTGAAGCTTAAAATAGATCAGCCAAAAATATTCAAAGGAAGATGATGGCATACATCAATAATGTAGGTTTATTAGGTTTACGTGACCAGGGGATGGTAGGATAGTGTGACTGTTGAAACATCAAGGACAAGTTGCAAGTTCTTCTTATTCACCCCCATCATAAGTTCAAACAATCACCCTGAATGAGTGATCATTCAGCAAAAACCACCTGTATTATTTATTATTCCAGAAAACATACTCATAGCTAACAGCATGACACAGCTAACAACCCTAACCACTTCTTGCTGGCAGCCCAATTTCTTGCACGTTCAGCAGTCCTCAGAAATACAGCACATACACATATTTATTTATTTATTTATTTATTTATTTATTTATTTATTTATTTATTTATTTATTTAATTTGTATACCGCCCTTTCTCCCGAAGGACTCAGGGCGGTGAACAGCCAAACTAAAATACCCAAATACAAATATAAAGTTAAAGTTAAAAACCATTTAAA
>JANHZT010000525.1:61243-72083 GCA_032468215.1 Stegonotus admiraltiensis
AAACAGACAAATTGTAGACTGTTTATCTCTCTCTCTCTCTCTCTCTCTCTCTCTCTCTCTCTCTCTCTCTCTCTCTCTCTCTCTCTCCTCACTTATACATCACATGCACATATATATACACACACATACACTACTCTATGGATGGAGAAAGAGAGAAAGAGAGAGAGAGAGAGAGAGAGAGAGAGAGAGATTAAACAGACAGACATATCCACACACACAGTCATAAGACTCACACTATAAACTAAAAAACCTACTTTGCATTAATGTCAGTATTCAAATAGGAAGATGCAGCTGGAGCTCTGAGACTGACTAATTTGTGTTGCAAAATATCTCTAGGAAATCTGGTGCAGCTTCAACATGGGGATTCCTGCCAATTGGCATAGCATAGATCTTCAAATAGTACAAATGGTTGTTGAAAGGTTTGAAGAAGGAGCAACACAAATGTAGAATTTAAATAACGGTGCTTTCAAAAACACAGTCATAAAAGAAGAGAAGCTCCAGGGCTCCTGGAGTTAAAGAACTAACAACAATTGTATGTTATCTCTAATATATTTAAAAGGTCATAAAATATTTTTGGTGCTGCCTGGATAAATAAGAATGAGATAGATAGATAGATAGATAGATGATAGATAGATAGATAGATAGATAGATAGATAGATAGATAGATGATGGATGGATAGATGATAGATAGATAGATAGATAGATAGATAGATAGATAGATAGATAGATAGATAGACGGGGGGGAGATAAATAGAGACAGAGAGACAGATAGATAAATAGATATAATTTTCAAGCACATGCTTTTTTATTTCAATATGCCATGATAGCTAAAACCCATTTCATTATGGTCCAAATAGAATTAATAGTAATTAGCTTACTAATTAGCATATATTTATAAAAAATGGTTAAATATAAATTTATATTCAGAAAAGTTTTTTTTTAAAAAAACCTATATTATGTTTAAATTGTGGCATTGCACAGTTGCTAGGGCAATGCCACTGAGCAGGTTTAATGCTTTAAATATCTGGGACTTGTGTCCATGAACAAGTAACAGAACCCAAACTGAAAATGCAATGGAATCACCACAGGGAAATTCTACAGGCATTTTATGTTTTCTGCATTCAAAAGGAGGCATCATTGTACCTGCTGTCGCCAAACAATTTATGGCCACATTCTTGTCTCAACAGTTATACAGACCTCTGCTGCTGCCATTCCCCAAATATTCCCATCTAGAAAAAGTGCCAACTAAATTTCTGCAGGTCACATTTCAGATCCCCAAAAATATCCTTAATGTCCTCCAACCTTGTAGTTGGAGGAAGGGATTGGCTGAAAGTTCTTAAGTTCTAGTTAAAGGTTGAATTCTGTGCAATGGGTTTGGCTTTCCTAACAATGATTGACAAATGTCATTCAAAAGTGGATTCTTCATTCATTCCTTGAAAAGATGCTATTGAATAAACTAACCCATGGCTTTTCCACTGAGTTGTTTTTTTTTCCAGTTCTATGAGAATAGTATAGCACGGGACGGGACGGGACGGGACGGGACGGGACGGGACGGAAGAGAAGAGAAGAGAAGAGAAGAGAAGAGAAGAGAAGAGAAGAGAACAGTTCTTTATTGGCCAAGAAATTTGTCTCCGGTGTGTAAGCTCTCAGTGCACATACAAACAAGGTAATATAATCATAAGATACCAATAGGAGAGGGTAGTAGAAAAGATGAGAAGGATAATAGTAATACAGCCATACTACCTGAGTATACTGTATATTCTTAGACATATGATTATGGAAGGATGCTTCATATACAACTAAAGGCAAACTGAGATCAATTTCAATACGTTCTAGGAACAGAGTTTGCCAAGCAGATATCTACCTACTTACTTACCTACCTACCTACCTTCAAATTGCTTCATTTTCACAGAGCTTTCTGTCTCTTAATCTACTCTGCTAGAAGGCAGATTTACTATAGTTCTCTAGAAGTTCATTTTGTCACTCAGGGATAGTCAAAGCATTGGGTTGCATCTTCCTATACTGTGAATGCTGTAGGGATTTACATAAGAAGCTTATTGTGCTGCTTTTGCTAAAGTTTTCAGGCCACCTGGATGAAGTCCTTCTCTCTTTCACAGGCAGCCAGGCAGACAGCTAGTCGCTATTATGCAGCAAAATCTTGCATGGCAGCATGTAGAGGGCGATAACAGGTAACAAAGGGATGCCAGCAAAATTAGTGCTCTATCTCCCTCTCCAGTTATAGCTGTCAATCTCCTATTGCTTTTATATTTCTGTCTGTTTTACCATGTATTGCACTACAATCTGTATTTTTTTTTACTTCTTGTAAGGTATTTCACATTGCCAATCTTGAGCTATATTTTAAAAAATCATTCTTTCAAATTGTATGTGCATGAATTATATGTGCATATATACGAAAAGGGAGTACATATTAGCTTAAGTTGAATATTAAAACATGTATATTGTGAGTACGTTTGCCCAAAGCTTTGAAGAGATGCTTTGCTTTGACAAAGGTTTATGCAAAGTACCCCTTTGAAGCTGCTGTACAAAGCAATATGTTCCTACCCCGCCTCCAAAGGGAAAGAGACTACTTTGCTTGATTTCTGTGCTTGTTCTCTCTCTCTCTCTCTCTCTCTCTCTCTCTCGCAACTCCAATACTCAGAAGCCTTTGCCTCATATCATGCATGTGCAAAATTAACATTGTCAGATCATTTATTTATTTAATTCAACTTTGGTGTTGTTGCTTGACTTTAGACTCAGGATGGCTCATCATATAAAAAAGAAAAACAAAGCAGTACAATCAATTAAAAATACAGTAAAGGAAATAAACAAAATGCCAAATCCAAGCAATTAAGATCAAAACATATGAACATAAGATATATGCATTTAACAAGTGGTTCCACCCACCCCACCCCAAGACCTAGGAGAATAACCAGGTTTGTTAAGACTTTCTGGAGTGACATCAGGATGAGAACCATTTATATCTTGGGAAAACACATCCATGATAGAGAAGGATACTGAACTAGAAAACTATTTAATTAAGAGTAAGCTCACTCATCAGCTTTTTCTGGGGCAATAGAAACTACAGAACACAGGTTGCCCCTCAAATAACTGGAACCAACATAATCTAAGACTGGCATAGGTGAGAATCAGCACTCTGAAGTGTATACAAAAGCATACTGCCAGCCAAGTAGCTTACAAAGCAGGGATATCATGGGCAGGTCCACCACTGCTCACACCGCTGCATTCTGGACCAGTTGAAACTTCCATGTGATGTTCTAGGGCAGCGTCATTGTTGGGCCATTAGATGAGAAAGGAATGACTTTCTGGAGAGTTGCCCAATTTAGCAAGGAACACACATGATGTGTGCAAAGGTGTCTAGCCATAACTGCTACCTGCTTATCAAGTCCAAGCGGACCCCCAGATTGCATGCCATTCTGAATTGGAGAACTGACATTCCATCCAGGAGTAAGACTCAAAGGTCTCTGGACCTGGGTGATGCCAGCGAGCACAGCCACTTGGTATTTTTGGATTAAGGCAAACTGTTTCTCCACATCCAGACCCTCATAACCTCCAGACATTGGGAGAAGTCTCTGACAACCTTACTTGTTTGGGCTGTGGTCAAAATATATAAATGGATATCATGAGCATAATGATGCTACCAGATGCCAAAATGTTGGATAATCTCACCCAGTTGCATATATACATTGAACAAGAGAGAAGAGACTATCAAATCTTATAACATCCCACAAAGGAAGGACTAAAGAAGCAGCCTCTTTTCCTCTTACTAACACCAATTAGAATTTGCCTACAAGGCCAAGATTGCTTGTGTAGCAAATACCAGACAAATCCAACTGAAAGAGGTCTACATAATCTGTTTCCTCCAGGATCCTCTACTACTGCAGTCAATCTTCTTCCCAATACCCTTCTCCAAAAAGTGAAGGTTGAAGGCAGGAGAGAAATTCTCTAAGATAGTTGGATCTAAATAAGGGCTTGACTGATGCAAGGTAACCTAAGAAGTTAAATCATATTATGACTATCCACCGAACAAATTACTTATTCCAAAGAAAATAAAGCTGCTGTACACTGTTCTAATGGGAATTATGTACGGAGGAAAGGTGTATCTTAGTGTATACATGTAGAAATAGATGTACAATGTAGGGAATGCCCAATGCTGTTGACATTCTTTCAAGGCCACCACAAAAAAGAATCAAACTTTTATATTTCACTTTCCTGAATTCTTCTCTAGCTGAGGTCAGATTCTAGGTCAGAGCTGAATTCTCAGATTTCCCATAGTGTGTTGTTGCCACCTGGTATCAACCCCTAAGACATAAAGAATGTATTCAGATCATGCTAAATAATGAATGGCATAGAATAATCTATCTTAAGGCAGTAAAACAAATTTCAGCTACATATTAGGAAAAGCATTCTAAGGATAAAAGCAGTTTGATAGTGGAACCAATTATCTAGTAATGGGGACTTTACTCTTCTGCTGAGCATGTTGGATTTGCAGGCTTTCACTGAGCAGAAAGTTGGGACAATGGCTTCATGATTCCATGAGTATGAATGATTATTATATACAGGAATCTTTGGTTTTGTTCCTTGAAAAATATAGTCAGCTGAAGCTGGAACTTCAGACTTTCCAAAGGCATTTCAGAAGGAATGTCAATTTCAAGAACAAGCTTCTAAAATGAACCATTTCAATCTAAAGGGAAAGGAAAAGTAATTGTTTCATTTATAACCCTTTGTTCTCCTTCCTTTAAAAAAATATTTATCTGAAATGGACGTCTATTAGACCTATCATAATCATTAACAAGAAATATTATTTTGGTCCCAAATATTCCTCTTAATCCATTCTTTAAAAGAGTGAAGCAGCTAAAAACACCCAAAGATCAAACACACAGCAAAGAAGCCATCCTGAAGTCTTCTATGCATCCCTATACATGTTCAGAAGACATTTTCACAAAAGAGATGGTGAAGCAGGCCAATTGGTGAAGGACCAGACTCAGTGGTGAAATCCAATTTTTTTTTACTACTGGTTCTGTGGGCATGGCTTAGTGATCGTGGTGTGGCTTGGTCGGTGTGGCTTGGTGGGCATGGCAGGGGAAGGATACTGTAAAATCTCCATTCTCATCCCACTCCAGGGGAAGGATACCGTAAAACCTGCATTCCCACCCCACTCCTGGGGGAAGGATATTGCAAAATCTCCATTTCCACCCCACTCTGGGGCCAGTCAGACGTGGTATTTGCTGGTTCTCCAAACTACTCAAAATTTCTGCTACCGGTTCTCCAGAACCTGTCAGAACCTGCTGCATTTCATCCCTGACCAGACTGCCCAGCTATTCTAAAAGCAGCTTTAGTGTACTGCCTCAGTCCTAAGAAGGTCCTCCAAACTGCATTTGAAAGTCTATATCTGCTTCAAGGAACTTTCCAGGATAAGATTCAGAAGAGCACTTTGCTTGGATTGGTTTGCTGAATGTTTTTTGCACAACATTACTGTCTAAGTTATGGCATACAAATAACACAAAAAACCATAAAATGGTTGAACATAGTTGGGAGTAAATGTAATAAAGAAAGAACATGTGCACATCTGCTTGGCTTAGTGTTACATGTAAACCAGGTCATTTTGGGTTGTTTACATAACCATGATTAAAACAAGCACATCTGAACAGGTGAACCAAACTACTCACACCTATGACAAATCTATACTACTGCAATCCAGGTATCTTTGTTTTTAGACTTTATGCATTCTGACAGACTGATTAGAAATTGTAATTCTTTACATCTTAGATATAGTAAACCTATTTTGGGAATTAGCAAAACCATATCACTGCATGAAATTTGAGTTTATTTCTAGATTGACCTGAAGTCCTCGTGTAGACTTATGAAATTCAAATTTCATTGCACGCAAATAGATAACTAATATTTATGTATGTGAATTTCTAAAGTATACATGAACTTTCTTCTTTTTCCTATTGTGGAAAATTGTTTATCTTCAAGTATTTTCTCTTCAGGTTGTCTTCAAACAAAAAGGCTTTATATCATATATTCAGATCAACTATTCCTTGAATGCCAGTTATATCTAAGTTAACAGATAACAGAATTTGAAGGGACCTGGGAGGTCTTCTAGTCCAACCCACTGCTCAGGCAGGAGACCCTATACCATTCCAAACAAGTGGCTATCCAGTCTCTTCTGAAAAGCCTCTAGTGATGGAGCACCCACAACTTCTGAAGGCAAGCCATTCCACTAGTTAATTGTTCTCACTGTTAGAAAATTTCTCTCTTCAGTTCTAGGTTGCTTCTAGAATGTTCAAAGATAAGAAATACTTTAACTCTAATGATTATAATAAGAGAATGAAACCTTTTCCTATTAGGCAACTTTAAGACTGACTATCAATTTGGATTATATGTCTGATAGTTCCAACCCATTTTTGGCCATATAACAGGTTTTAAGCCTTAAATGGTTTCACATTTCTCTAAATCACACTAAGAGAATTAGATGAATATTTTAAGCAGCTTAACTTTGATTTAAATATATTTGCTCAAAATATGCTGGCAGCAACTCAAAATGCAGTGTAATACTCTCAAAGGACTGCAATCTCAAACTCTATTTAAGAAAGCAGATAATATGGACTGGCAGCACTAAAGCAAATAAAGTCAATTAACTGAGAGGTGATCTTTTTCTTCTTAATTTGTTTTCTCTTGCTTGACATTGTAAAGGGTGGACATAGCTGGGAGATTAATGAAGAAAGAAGTTAATGGAAATGCAAAAGAGGAAAGAGAGAAAGGAGTTATTGTTCATTAGTTGGACCCTTCATGGCAAATTCTCATTTTACATTAAAAAGGCATTTATCTGGGTTGTTGGTTTGCTTTTATATCCCACATATACCCATTTCCTTGAGGGGGGATTATTAAAAATCTATCTATCATCCCAACTATAATAAGGAGAATTGAACAGGGGAAAAATCAGCAAGAGTTCAAGGAAGCAAAGGAAACAGAAAAGTTGCTACTTATAGATCAAGGTTCTGATAAGAAGGGACTGGATCCATCACCAAGAAAAGTTTATGGAGAATTGGAATTGATACAGCAAACAGATGGTATGGAGCAGTCAAAATGAATTTCTCCATGGAAATCAGCACCAAGGTTCATATAATATGCTGTGCTACAAAGAATTTAGTTGTGGTGGTTCAGTATACAGAGAGAATCCAGCTCTATGGTTATTCAAGAAATGGTTACACCAAGTGAGTGTGTTAGATGTATTATGCATTAAGAACTTTGGTAATAGGCATTGGGATGGCATACAAAGCTGTTATGGTGTTTGCTGTATTGCTCTGAAATCAAACTAACAATTATGCTAATGACTTCCTTGGGTCAAATTCAGTTCCTATTGTGTTTTTGGCAACAATATTGAAGTGGTTTTCCATTACCTTCTGAGATTTATTGTCCAAATTCTCAGTCCAGCCTCCAACCTTGATGTTCCCTGGAAATTTTCCAGTAGTCTTCAACTTAAGACCACAATTGGGACAGGAATCTCAGCTGTTGAGCAAGGCAGTCACATTAAGTGAGACATTGCATGATTTCTTAAGTGACAACTTTGCTCAATGACTGCAGTCCTGGCACTCCCAGTTGTGGTTATTAAGCAATTGCAGGGGTTGTTAAGCAGAAAGATTCCAAGGCAAGGAGCGTGAGGTGCCTTAAAGGGTTGTTGTGGGAGTCCCTGGGAGAGTGGGAGACTCCATTCAGGAGCTGAAAGTCCTCCTGCTGAAATCTAAGCAAATTTTTCAGCCATTAAGTGAAGAGATGTTCATGCCTGGCCTGTGTCAGGCTCTCCCAGGACCCCTCATGCCTGAGGCACCCGATGTTTCTTATCTTAAAATGCTGACAGTCCACTCTGTGTTTGTATTTTGATTCCCTCTGATCTCTTTAGGCTGACTGAATTACTACTGAAGGAGTTCAGCTCTCTTCCATGCACAGAAGGAAACTTTTTCAGCAAGGAGCAGGAACAAAGCCAAAATCTTCAGGATTTCAGCTGTTTCTGTATCCCCACAGAAGTAACTCAGCTTCTCTTAAGAGGCAGCTCTTTCAGCCAGGACAGAGAGATGAGAAGGAGTCCTTGGAGCAAGCTGCAGCAGCATGCAACCTTTGCTGCCAGCTTCCCCCATTGACTCTCTGGGGAAACTGATAGAAAAGATTGAGAATGGCATTCATGATTGCAGGTGCTTGACAATTGGCTATGCTGTAAACAGTTAGGTATGAACAGGTTGTCTGTCAAGCTCCTAGGAAATCAGGAGATCCAGGCAGTTCATGGGGTTAAAGATTTATTGTAAGCTTAAGTTCTCTACAAGAATCTGAACTACTAACAGCCAAAGGAAATTGATGGTAGATAAGGGTAGAAGGAATTCCAGGTGGGCTGGCACAAAGAGATTCATGACTGATGACACATTTGATCCCTCCTTCAGGCTCAGCCTGGTCATCTCCTACATTGTCAAGCACCTAGATCATGATTACATGATGCAGAGGTAGTGGTGCAATGTTTTGTGATGGCTGAAGGTACTTTACAGGCCATAAGGCACTCTTTCCAAAGTCATCATAATCCCAGACTATTGGTAAATGAACCAGTAAGTCAAGGACTATTTGTATGTCTAAATCAGTTGTATATGTGGGGATACTGAACTAGAACTGAAATGCTCCCATCAGCATAATTGGTAAATAAAGGTCTGTTTATGATTTTATTACTATAGACAATTTTCAGTTAAGCAGAACTATAGTGGTGGGATGTGGGTAGAGGGAGGAACTGCCTTTATCACAATCAGTTGTGAGTACTGAGTAGATTTATCTGAGGCATCATTGTGAATACATATAAAATAAATAGCACAGACAGACAAGAGGACATTCTTCCAATGAAGTTGGCTTAGATCACAATCTTATGAAAGAAACTGTTTTATTCTGCCCATACATATACACTCCCATTGATAGCCAATAACAATGGGTCTACAGTATGTAAATAGTCGGTGTCAGTGAGACATCATTGCAGTGGCAACCTTTAATGTAATTTATTGCAAAACATTATTCTGTGTAATTATCTTTTTGTTGCTAGTTATCCAAATGGGGCTTCGGCCTTCAGTTTAAATTGATATTCTCTGTTTGGCTGGTGGTTTCAAGAGCCCTTCTTTTAAAAAGAAGCATCGTTGTATTGATTTTTTTCAGACAAATGTTCATATGTGGGAAAGAGACATTATGTCAACAAAACAATAACATCACCCCATTCCCTCAAAGATTACACAGTACGAGACCTACTATCACTTACGACTCTCTGATCCTAAAACACTACAGGGAACACATCCAATTTCTATTCAGTAAGAATAATACCATTTTGTGTTTTGACATATCATCCTGGCTAGCCGGGAATGCCAGAGTCAAGGTTAAAGAGAGGAAGATTTGAACTCTGTAAACCACATTAAAGTGATAGAGGAAAATAGTGAAGGATCTGCCAATAAGAGATCTGTGGAATTTTATCTGTTGTCAATGAATTGGTTTGTGAGAACAACGATCTAAAAGGCAGCATATGGACAGCACAGAAGTCAGAGGCTGTAGTTAACTTTTGGGGCAGAGTGGTAATAGGTAGAGTGGATAGGGCAATGATGCAGTATAGGTAGGTTCATCCTTATGGATAATAGTTATGGCCAGGATTTTCTTTTGTGCTAGCCAATGCTTCTTTGTTTTAGTTGTTGTTTTGAAGACTGCTAAGTCTAGGTTAAAGCTTACACTACTAGTTTTTTTGTGCATAGTATATCAAAATGGTTTTGAGAGAACAGATCTGACCTCAGAGTTTGACCAGCCCTGTTATAAATAAAATGAACACATAAATAAATATTTAGCATATTAGTGAACATGCCTCTTCTCTCTCACTCGGATGCTATCCCTTGCTATGCCTGATATTATGCCTCATTTTATTCCATATGAATATATGAATACATTTTTTGCACATCTTTGAAGATATATTGCCAAAGACTGAAATACAAATCATAATGGCAGGAGCACATTTACTTATGTAGCAGTCAATCTGCTAATCCAATGTAAACCAGTATCTTCTTAAATGGATCCGTGCATAATCTTACTTTGGTTACCATTACTTAGATCAAATAATTAAATGTGTTAACTTTAAAATTGTCTATCTATGTCTCTGATCTTTGGTTTTTGATACAACTTCTCTAGATTTGCATATTAGTATATAATTTTAGTGATTTTTTTAAAAAAATTGTAACAAATAAATGTCCAAATATTTCATTAACTGAGTTTTCACAAGCCATAGTTGGTTGTTGGGTTATTTTTTATTTCGCATGAAACTACACTTTACAAATCACAGATGCTGGATTCAAATATGTCTTTATTTCAAAACTAAGCAAATCATATTGTAATATAAGTTGATGCCCAAAATGCCCACATTGTCTCACCAATTTAAAGAATACTGTGAATTTGAGTAGAAAGTTTAGATAACTCTGATATGATTAGAATTTGAATGTTATTATTTTATGCTCTGTATCTTTTCTTTGTTTCCAGCACCCAATGCTGTATGCGGAAATCTGGGAGTTGAAGTCCACAAGTCTTAAAGTTGCCAAGATTGGACGCTCCTTCTCTATTTCATAACAATTTCAGTGACTTGGGTTGAGAAAAGGTTCAAATATATGTTTTGGTTTGTTTTGGTTTGCTAACCGAGTTTAGAGTTTACACTATCAGGTTTTTTGTGCATGCTATATCAAAATGGGTTTGGTTTGGTTTGGTTTGGTTTGGTTTGGTTTGGTTTGCTTTGCTTTGCTTTGCTTTGCTTTGCTTTGCTTTGCTT
>JANHZT010000525.1:72183-92339 GCA_032468215.1 Stegonotus admiraltiensis
TTTGCTTTGCTTTGCTTTGCTTTGCTTTGCTTTGCTTTGCTTTGCTTTGCTTTGCTTTGCTTTGCTTTGCTTTGGTTCATTCAGTTCAGTTTGGTTTAATGAGGTTACCAAGTAGATTTTCTTGCCACTTTTCAGAAGTATCACATCTGATGCCACTAATCATGTAGTAAATAAAATAAGTGAGCTGTCAAATTATTTGGGTTTTTTGCCTGTTCAGGCAAAGCAAGTTAATTCAGCTGCCTTGTAGGTGGCTGTCTTTTGTGAGATGATTCAAAATGTATGATTCAAGAAAACAGTGAGGAAAGCCAGAATTGGTTAGTAATTCACTTATTTCCAGAATATAAACAAGCCATGACACTATTTAGTTGTTGCATGCCGGCATTTGAAGCCTGGGATTTACTTGGCTTCATTGTGGCAAATGCATTTTCTTTGAAAGAAGTACTCTGTGTGCTTCATTTTCTCTTTTTTCTGCAAAGAAGCATGTGAAAAGATTCTCAAATGGTTTGTTAGTATCTCACTAACATTCATTGATAGGATGTTTTGCAACTTCCATTTTATTTCAGAGTAATATTATTATACCAGCTGAAGGTCAATAGCCTTTAATTGTACCAGCACAGTATGTCGTACTTCCTCTCAGTTGCATGACATGCTTCTCTCTAAAGATGTGTTGTAACATATGGAGATACCATATGTCTTTCTCCATATCCATATGCTTTGATCTGATTTATAGGCTTCAAAATAACATTTGATTTTGGCACGCGACTC
This sequence comes from Stegonotus admiraltiensis, assembly GCA_032468215.1. Taxonomy (NCBI): domain Eukaryota; kingdom Metazoa; phylum Chordata; class Lepidosauria; order Squamata; family Colubridae; genus Stegonotus; species Stegonotus admiraltiensis. The sequence goes on from JANHZT010000525.1 coordinate 72,949, forward strand.
TATTTTTGAGACATACCAAGTCCTTGTATTGTTTAATTTGGTTACCAAGAATTTTCATTTGCTTTGTTTCACTACTTCATTGATAAAAAATGTATCTGTGCAGTAAGGATATTGCCATTTCCCTTTGACTGAAAATTGTACACACATGTACACATACATATACATACTATAAGCATATGCTATATTGAATATAGGTTGTGCAGAATCATAGAATTTGTGCAGATTCTCACAACACAAGATGTATTTTTAGATTCCTTGGCATGCAGGGAAAGAGATGGCCATTGCAACACACAAGCTGTACACCTTATATTCGTGCATAGCCTTATCATACAAATACAAAAGAATAGAGTTGATGTCTGAGCAGCACAATATATGTCTTGTTCTTTTGTCAACATTGTTGTTAACAACTTAGATATGTGGGGTGAGCTATTGAACAAAATGATAGTAATAAAATTCGGAATATAAGTCTCCATCTTGGCACTGGGATAAAGCATGGGGTAACTTCTGTACTACACCATTTGTATTGCTCTATTTCAATTCTAGAGCATAAAATGGATCATCGGTGTAATGGTATGTGGGAATGACCTTGAGAGATAGGCTGCAGACTGGACAAAAATGTAGGAGATGTCTCAGCCCACAGAAGGTGGGATAATGTGGGAAGCCTTTCAAAAGGGAACCTCCCTAGTTTTCTGGAGAATAAAAGGAAAGGAGGAGAGAAATATTTTCAGTCTTTCAAGATTCTGTTAAGGTAGCCTTACAAACAGTGGTGGGATTCAATCGGTGTAACAATTGGTTTGCTGAGTCCACACAGTGTGTTTGAAAACATTTCTAAAGCTTACCTTCTGCTGCAGCCCCGGTGAGCAAAATAGCTGAGGTGTGACAATCCACTCTGCTGTGCCTTTCAGCTGGGCTTCAAACAAAGGAAATATAGGTCGGTATAGCGCAGGGAAGGGAGGAGCAGGCCCAGCTGATCCACGGAGCGAACCGGTTCACTCTCAGCTGATCGTCGGAGCTACCAGTTTGCCTGAATTGGTCCAAACCGGCTGAATCCCATTCCTGCTTACAACCAAGAGAGAGCTAGTAGCCCTTTATTGTGTATCTTGTCTAGGTTATCTCGCAGAGCTGACAGTCAGATATGTAGTTATAATCCTGAATGATTAGCAGTCAAAGGATTCATTGATCTGCTTGTTGTTAATGTTCATGTTGTCAGATTCAAACCAAAAGGCAACTGTCCCCTAGGTAAAACTTGTATGACCAGGCTAAAGGTTTATGTTGCAAATAAAACATATGAGATAAAAGTACTGTCCAACATTATCAACAAATGGGTGGTTGTGTCATAAAGACAAGATTTGTAAACTTCTGGATTTGTGCGCAGTTATTTATTTATTTTCTAATCCTTTAAACTGAACTCAAGGTAGCTTTTGTTAGGATTTCTGTTTATTTTAACTTCAGAACAATAACCTCCTGAGAAAAACTGCACTAGGAGGAAGTGACTGCCCCAAATAACTCATACATTTCCAGGACTATGACTGAACATGAACCTGAGTCTCCACAGCTCTAGTCTAACAGTTTAACTGCTATCCTCCACTTTAAACAATACATTATATTTGTTTGAGATAATTTGTAGGCAGAAACCTATAAAGAGTCATATTTTGACATAATGCATGAAGTAAGGAAAGTACTAATAGCAATAGCAACAGCACTTAAACTTATATACCAATTTATAGTGCTTTACAGCCCTCTCTAGTGGTTTACAGAGTCAGCATATTGCCCCCAACAATCTGGGTCCTTATTTTCACAACCTTGAAAGGATGGCAGGCTGAGTCAATCTTGAGCTGGTCAGGACTCATTTGTTTCAGTAGTACTAATATAGGTTGGGCAGTTCTGTTACTCAGATTCACTGAAAATTAACTGCACACTGAGAGGGCAAATAGATGGGCTCTAAAATGGCAGTTCAGCTCCATCAGTTTCTTCAGAAAATCCACAGTAGAGCTCTAGGCTTGAAGGGACAAATCCAATATTAGACATCCTTTCCTAGCAGCATCTATGGGCAGTTCTTTCTAATATTAGAAAGTCTAGTATCAGAAAGAGGGGAGATGTTAAAGTTAACCAAGCACATGACTGCAAGAGGCAACCTGTGTCCTAGATGGACCCCATCACTGGAGGGAGCATAGGTTCATTCTCTTTTTCTGCCTTCAGTGGAATACACTTTCTAAAAAGAAAAAGAAAAAATGCCAAGCAGGCAAGAAGGGGAGAAAAAGATGAAAACACCTCTTCTTTCAGGTCACTGTTCTGAAATGGCATGAGATGTTCATTTAAACCACAACTTAATTTACAATATCTAAATAATTTGCTTACCCCATTAGTCTTCCTCTGCTAATTGAAGTGGTGAATTCCAAATTGGAAGGCCATGCCTGCAACCTTGCTGCTTTTTGACACCCAGCACACACCCCTGCCTCTATTAATTAATTACGATCATATTTTCACTACCAGTAAAAGGTTTAGAATCAACAGAAAGTCTGACCAAGCAGACAGGATAACCACTTAATCATTTATGGAACGCTGAAGATATCAAATGTGATTTGCTGAAAGGAACTGAATCACTTCATTGCAACTGTAGCATGTAGCTATAATGATTGTGCCAAAGAAGCCAGAGTAAAGCTTAGTTATTTTAAAAATTCTATAGCTGAAAGTAATAGAATTATTCTCTATAGTAATGCCCAGTGGTGGGTTGCTACCGGTTTGCCCCAGATCAGACAAATTGGTAGCAGTGGCGGCCTCCACCCACCTGCCCAGACACTTCTGTGCGAGCGAACTTGTACTGACGGGATTTGAAACCCACTACTGGTAATGCCTCAGAATTATCCTGAATATTTGGAATTCTGTCCAGCATACCTCTATGGAAAGAATTTTATAAGAAACTCTGGAAATGCTTTAAACTGAAAAGTTCATAGTAAACTGTTCTTAAGCTCCAGGGATCAAATTTTACTCTTCCCTTGTCACCGCCACGACTCTCCCCAAATAATTGCAAGACAAGAGAACCAACATGATAGACAGATTTGATGATTGCAGGTAATAGTAGTTAATAGAAAAAATAAAGTTACGTTGTAAACTTAGAATAAGAGATGAATGTCAATCGATACTTCTATCTATTCTAAAGGGAAGTCAGAAGTCATTTCTTTTTGTTTTTGGACTTTTGCTTTCTTTTTCATTCTTTACTTTTTTTTCTCTTTTCTATCTTTTATCTTAAATATTAGTTCTTCTTAGTTTTTATTTCCTTATTTTAAAATCTAATTTAAATTTTTTTAAAGTAATGTCATATATGTATAGATTTCCTCATTTCTCCTTCTATCCCTGCCACTTTTTACAGAGGCACAATTGAGAGCATTTTAGCAAACTGCATCACTGTTTGGGCTGGTGGCTGCAGTGCCTCAGAGAGAAAGTCCTTACAGAGTGTGGTAAGGAGAGCCAAGAAGATTATAGAAAGCTCACTTCCTGTCATTTGGGATACTGCTTATAAGCATTTTGCGCTTAGAGCTCAAAGCATTGTTAGAGACCCCATACACCCACTTCACGGTCTGTTTCTGTAGCTCCACTCTGGGAGGAGGTTTTGAAGTATTTGTAGCAGGACTTCCAGATTCTGTAACAACTTTTTTTTCCTATCCTTCTGGTAAACTTGCAAGATGTTTCTCTTGCCACGTATATGTATACAACCGAACTAGACTGTGTTGTTTCTCCATGTCATATAACATATGTGGGTACATGCATAATTTTGTATTTATTTATTTATCTTGTCATGTTTATGTTTATATTAGAGCTGGAGACCCTTTGAGAACTGTATGCAATATAATTTCATTTTAATGTATGCCGATTAGTGTACACTCAAAGTGACAATAAAGTATTCTACTCTATTCCAATTTATTTGAATGACTTGATAGGGCACTGTAAAGGGGATATTTAACAGATCAATACTATTTTAAAGTATCTCACTGTTGTCTCATTATATCAAATCTCATTCTGCATCATCTCAAGGAAGACATCTGCTGGGCCTGATGACCTTTCCATTGGCTGCTCTTTGAGCTGCTTGGTTTCTTTGAGACACCATTCCTGCTGAGTTAAATCCAGAAAAGGACACATGCTATTCAGACAGAAAGCTGGTATGGTGCCACTCAAAACTGAACTGCTGTTATCTCTGAGAAAATGAATTGGAATAAATTCGGAAAGTTTTGAAAGATAGTGTTGTTAATTGCTATGGCTTTGCAAATTCCTCTTTACCCCTACAGTGGTTTTCAAAACGTCCTTCATGAGAATCCTTGAAAGCTTAAAGGGGTTCCTTAATGCTTAAAAATAAAGATTTTTAAAAGATGACAATCTTTTCATCAATTATTATTGTCTCAGATAATGTATGATACCCAAAGAAGAATGCTGGCCATTGTGCAGAGTAGAGGAACATCAGCTGTGTCCCAGGGATGCAGATGCTGCTCCAAAGCTTGGGTACCTTCCCAAGGACTCTTTCTTGGATGGTATTCACACAGGTCTATGCATATCTGTGTAGGTTGCAATGAAAGTCAGAATGCAGCTGACAACTTCGAGATCATGAACACTGTATCACGGAGCCTCTGAACTGACCACTGTGCTCTACGTGTTCGTGCTGTTTAGGAAAGGCTATAATATGGTCACAAAGAACAGTACAAACTGTGAAGGAAGCAAAGCATTTGTTTCTAAGCCAGTTTTGTCCTAGGGATTGCAATGGGATTAAAAACATGAGCCCCGATCAGATTTTTTTTTTTTCCTTAGGAAACTGGTTTAATTCTCAGCACATTGCTTTAATTAGAGTCAAGATGTCTGTGATTCAGAAAAATGAGTTTTGATCATTGGACACCACAGATATAGCACAGTAGCACATAAAGCATTCCTCTGCCTTGCCAGTAAAATGGATAAACAGTATGAAATGCTGCAGGAAACAGAAGGGATATAGTTCTGATATTTTTCCAAAAGGTTCTTATTTGACAAGAATCCTTAACCTGGGATTACACTATTGTAAAATTAGTTTCAATCAGATATTTTGCATGCTGGGTTTATTTCCTTTAAGGTTTGAATTCTGTCTTTAATGACAGAAAGGCGTTTTGCAAAATGGCTCATAAAGCTGTACAAAGCTATATGGAGGTTTGAAAATATATATCACGATAAAATAAATATAGCCTATTTCAAATGAAGATTTAAAATAACAAGCAGTGAAAAATTATATAATACAATATGACATCATTCATTAAAAGCAAAAAAAAATGTTTAGGATCTTCCTAAAGACCATGAAGATGGAAATAGAACAGGGCTGCGGCTCAGTGAAAAACCTCGTGTTTTTTTGTGCCAGAGTTCCAACATCAAAACTGTACTCTGAAAACCCCAAAAAACCATTGCTCTTTCATATACATCAATGTCCCCTCATATGACAACCTCAAGATGAATGACAGCTGTCTGATAAACTTGTGAATTATAATCTTAAATGTCTGTAGAGTTTTACATTGCAGAAATTTAGAGCCAGTAGATCTGGGTAAAATTCCTTGTTTACTAAATAGCTTCATTCCAATCCTTACAGAAGTGTGATAGAGTTGCCTAGTGGTCATCTGAATTTTTGCAGTCCAGTTCTGGTAGCCTGAGGTAAGGCTGGTATAAATAATACCATATAGAAGAAATGCTGAAAGTGGCTATTGAAACGCAAGGAAGGCACTGCCAAGGCAAGGTAGATAATCCTAAACTAGAACAGGTAATGCTCTCAAATGGCCTAAGGCAATCTTCTGGGTTCCTATTAAGGTTTCAGAAAGGCATCTGTAAAGGATCTATTTCTTAGCCTATGGATCTGCTTCAGATAATGAAGCTAAAGCTCAAATATTTTGGCCACCAAATGAGAAGAAAGGACTTCTTGGAAAAGACCCTGATGTTGGGAAAGATTGAAGGAAAAAGGAATGGCAAATGATGAGCTGGTTAGATAGTATTATCCACACAGTGGGCATGAGTTTGGGTAGACTCAGGGAGACAATGGAGAATGGGAGGGGCTGGTTTGCTGTGCTCCATGGAGTCATGAAGTATCAGACATGACTTAGCAGCTGAACAACAACGAATGGGTCTGACTGACTTCGCTAGAAGGCTTGTGAAAGGATTCTTCCAGCCATTATTATTATTGAAATATATTACAGTCGTTCGTTCTTGTTTGTTTTAGCATACAGTAAATTATATTATCTGGAAATATATTTCTGAAAAACAGATTCAAAAATTCTGCTCATGTGCTGAGAATGAGAAGTTTTCCGAAAAGTACAGTTCAACAGTATGATCATATTGAGCAATAAAATTTCCCCCCTAGAAGTAAGGATGAAAGTGATCTATTGATATTTCAGTGACCACTGACATTTACTTGTGACACATTGTCCTGCATTCAGTGCAGCAGAGAAAGTGTGATTCAAAAATGCTCTCAGACTAATTTTCAGTACAGTACCGCTAATAGAAAATGGTTCAGGTACAGTCCAGAAACTGTGGATGTAAATATCCTATAAGATACTGAAGTAAATTTCAATTATCTAAATGAGGGGTGTCAAACTTGATCCCATTGTGGGCTGTATCAGGATTTGGAGGGGCTGGGGCGGTGGGCCTGATCATCACAACTGACCGGGTGGGTGTGGCCAGGATGGGCTGGGGTGGCATGGTCTGGTCCCTCACCATCTCTGGGATGGCCCCACAGGACAATTATGGGCCTATTGTGGGCCAAATCCGGCCCGCCGGCCATGTGTTTGACGCGTGTGATCTAAACCAATAGTTGTCTTTGCAATGAAACAACAATGCATTGTAAGCCGCCCTGAGTCTCCAGAGAAGGGCGGCATACAAATCAAAGCAAAAAAAAAATGGATCTGATCACTGTTTTTATTATTTCAACTACATCATTTTGTAAACTAAGACTTTTCCATAAATTGAGTGAAGTCCTATCCTATCCATGGTAAAGAGATGGCATTCTTTCATATTCTGAAGTAGTTGGTGAAGGCAACTACTAGAAAAGGAAGTACACATGGTTCCAAAGCATGCAAAATATGTTATAGAGCTACCTAGAAACAATAATGCAAAACAACTTCATTTCATTTCAAAAGAAAAAAAAAGAAAAAAATCACAGAAATAAAAAAAAATCAAACGTATTAAAAAATTCAAAATATTTGGGTAAGATCTGTGGTAGTAAAGAATCAACTATAATATTGACTTGACATAAGAGGAGATATCATCAAGGCAGAAGAACATATGCCTTTAGCGATAAAAAACGGTCCTTATCTATAACGATAGCCAAACATGAAGCAGAATTTGGTGGGAGGAAGATTTTTTTAACAAGAGAAAATGTAAGAAATTGTCACATCTCTATAATAAACACTTAGCTCAGTTATGGTATTGCTATCCTTTTAATAAAACATAATAATTGCAATACAGAGGAGCTTAGAAGCTAATATTTACATTTTATTAATTTTTCAGTTTTATTTCTTTTTTTTTAATTTTTAAATTACAAATAGTGGAGTCTTTGGCACTCAACTCAGAAATCTAAATCCTTTCTCATTGTTAAAATGATTTAAAGTACTTTGTTTCTTGGGATTAATTTTTCAGCAACAATGTACTAAGTACTAGCTCTGCAATCTTGGTAATTCCTTCGTCCATTTATTGGTATTATAATTCTGTATTAACTATTTATTTCTTTTTTTTCTGCTTTTTCTTATTCCATTTTTACATTTATAGTCTTAATTTAAATATAAGGAGAAACTATAGTTAATTAGGCCAAAAATTCTTCAGTTATAGTGCACTAAGAAAGAAGGAAAGGAAGGGTCACACAACAATGAGAGTGAAGACACAACACTTGAACAAATCCCACTAATCAACTAAACTGTACTGTATCTAAACTACCCAAAATTTTGGGTAAAATGCCAAGGCATTATTATTTATGTATTTATAAGCAGTAAATATTTTACTAGTCTGTCATGGTTTATAACTTATTCATTGCTGACTTGATTATTAACTTAAATTGCAGTTCTAAGCATATTATGTGGGCAACATTACCTCTGTTTGAATCAAGGTATATGATTGTCATTTACATATTTTACATATTTACATTGTTTTGCCCCAAATCTGTCTACCCATTTTAATCACATTTTCAATAGGTAATGAGGGCAGATTGTTGGCTTGACTAATTTACTTTTGTAAAAAATGACCAGAAACCCCATATTGCTTCTATGGCTCACATCTTTATGTTAGAAAAGGAGGATATAAATGTAACTGAGGTACTGGAGAATGTCTGTCTGGATTAGAAGAGACTTTCTAACTACACATAGTGGTCTCTCATTTTACTTGTCAAATAGCTGGTCTTGTTTGTTGACATACACCACAGAGAAATAAAGGAAAGTTCAATTGCACTCCAAGTTTTAGCTTGTTTTGAAAAGTTTCCTAATGCCATAGAGTATTTTTTTTATTATTATTTCATAAGCAGTGTGGAAGTGTAATCCTACTACTATCTACCAATTACCGTATTTTTCCGTGTATAAGACACTACTTTTTCTCTAAAATATTTACTTGAAAATCTAGGGGCGTTTTATACACAGGAGGTCGGGAGGAGAAGATGTGGTCCATCCCCTTCCTCCAGCTCTGCCGGATGAGCCTCTACCTTATATGCAGCTCTATCATTCCTCTTTATTGTAGTTGTTCCCTGTATCACATTGCCCTCTAGATTTCATCTCTATTGTTCCTGTGATGCATTTCCTGTTCTTGCATTACTCACTCTCTAATAAGATGGCTTCTGCAGAGTGATGGCTTGTAGTATACTTACTTACTCTACATGAAACATGGGGGAGTCCTATACATGGGGGTTGTCTTATAGACGGAAAAATATGGCATATATCACTGACTTGTATTCACTTTCTGATGATGGGATGGGCAAGTGAATGGAGGCAAATATTGGGCAAATGCTCACCATCTTGCCCTGTTTTTAGTAATAACCCATAACTCTTCCAACGACATGCCAGTAATTTCCTTTGATCCCATCCATCCACTTTATCTGCTGCCTTTATTATGTGCCAAGCATAATAATTCATCATCTGCTCCCATTACATGCCCAATTATTTTGCTTAGATTTGTCATTGCTTCTTTCCTTGTAATTAATCTTCTTTTACTTCTCCAGCACACTGTCCATCTTTATCTAATCTTGTGACCAATAAAATGATCCACTACCTTCCTTTCTTTGCTATCGACTGTAATGTCACAAAGTATGCAGTTCGATATTGTTTTTATCATCTTCATATTTAACACTGCCCTGGATTTTTTTTTCACTTTTGATTTTTTACTTTTATAACAAGCTCTTATCTTCTTAAACAAAATGGCATCACTGCATATCTCATAGTCTTTCAACCTCCAATTTTAATTCCAGACCGTTCTTCTAATATATATGCAATGTAAGTTTCAGAGAAAATACACATCCTTATCTCACTACTCTGTCAAAGGCCTTGCTGCAGTCAGTGAAGGAAAAAATAATAATTCCCTGCACACTCAGTTTACATGAAAAACAACCAATGAGTGGTAGAAAGAAAAAAAATATGAAAAACCAAAATGGAAAAAGTATTCCCCAAATTTCAAAGTGGAAAAGATCCAAGTGGCTTTAGGAATAAACTTATGATAGTCAGGGAAGGGTGAAGGATAAAAGTCTGGGACAGAAAAGAAATGCAGCGATTCAATGAAAATGTATAAGATGGATAATGCAGAAACTATAAGAAGGGAATTTACTATTGCTCCACTGGTTACAGTAAGGCCTTTGACATTTATTCTATCCATATGTTGTCCATGTCCCACCTTGGTAGCATACCTATTCTCTTTCATCTTCTAGGTTTAATCTGTATTTTGAAAATAGCCTATGGTCTGTTCCTCAATCTGCATCTGGCTGATTAATTGCATCCTATTGTGTACGTATTAATGGTTGGGGGGAAATCAGCTATTCAAATGTCATTGCATCAGTGGTGAAATCCAAATTTTTTTACTACCGGTTCTGTGGGCGTGGCTTAGTGGGCATGGTGTAGCTTGGTGGGCATGGCAGGGGAAGGATATTGCAAAATCTCCATTCCCACCCCAATCCAGGGGACGGATACTGCAAAATCCCCATTCTGTCCCCATTCCTGGAAGAAGGATATTGCAAAAATCTCCATTCCCACCCCACTCTGGGGACAGCCAGAGGTGGTATTTGCCGGTTCTCTGAACTACTCAAAATATCTGCTGCCAGTTCTCCAAACTGCTCAAAATTTCCGCTACCAGTTCTCCAGAACCTGTCAGAACCTGCTGGATTTCACCCCTGGATTCCATGATTGTTTTACACCTTTGCAAGAAGATTTGATACATGCTGATGTACGTGTATCCTGTCCAGAGTCCCTACTGGTAAGAAAAGTACCTACAGTATATAAATTTGATAGGTGGGTATGTAGGTACGTTGGTATGTAGAGATAGATAGATAGATGATAGACAGACAGACAGACAGACAGACAGACAGACAGATAAAAATATACTAAAAATACAAGGTATATGGGTGACTATTATTTAGGTAATCCCAATTTAACTGATCCTTCACAACTATCTCCCAACTGTAAGAGAAAGGGGTATTATAGATAGTCCTCGACTTATGACTACAATTGAACCCAAAATTTCTGCTGTTAAGTGAATTTTGCCCCACTTCACACCCTTTCTTGCCACAGTTGTTAAATGAATCACTGCAGTTGTTAAATTAGTGACACTGTTGTTAAGTGAATCTGGCTTCCCACTTGACTTTGTTTGTCAGAAGATCACAAAAGGTGAACACATGACCCCAGGACTCTGCAACTGTCGTAAATATGAGTCAGTTGCCAAGAGTCTGAATTTTGTTCACATGACCAAATTTACATGGTGGGCGTGGCAGAGGAAGGATACTGTAAAATCTCCATTTCCTCCCCAATCCAGGGGAAAGTTTGGGAGGCAGAGAATAGATGGGGGCAAGGCCAGTCAGAATTTTTACTACCAGTTCTCAGAACTACTCAAAATTTCCTCTACCAGTTCTCCAGAACTGGTCAGAACCTGTTGAAACCCGCCTCTGATGCTAATGCATATATTTACAAGCTATCTTAATTTTTTAAAAGAAAAAATTTCCCAACATACTGCTTCATGGTGTGTGTGTGTGTGTGTGTTTTAATAGTAGTTCAATTAGATTCTGGACTAACTGCCTCACACTTTCTAAGAGGGCAATGAATATATGTTCCCTTCCTCCAAAGTATGGAAGTCTCAACTGTTGAATTTGATGGTCCTCTTACTTTATATCATTGCATGGAGCCCTAGATATCTGTCTGATTATAATCAGTGGTACCATTGATTATTTACTAATGTAATGGTTAATTAATAATCATATCAACTGTTTGAATTATTTTGAAAGACGCCTTCTTTTTACAAACATTCTTTTTTGATGGCATTTAAGATCACTTTTCTGAAGAATATGCATTATTCCTCCATTCAATTGCATGGCCCTAGCATCTTCTACCTCTCTCATTTGCGGTAAAATTTGTTTAGATGGCTTTTATTTCTAACAATATCTTCCTAGATACAATGGTGCTCTCACCAGGTGATGACATTTATTCTGCCTTCACACCTTTGTTGAACTTCTGTTTTAATTCCTGTTGACAGGAAATAGATACCTTTCCCAAACTGCAAAAGTTTAGCTAGAGGCAATTTGAAGAAATCCTTTTTCTCTCTTCTGTTAGATACACAGACATACAGAGATACAGAGATACAGACAGACAGACAGACAGACAGACACACAAAATGAATTTTTGGAGGGAATCCCTCTTTTGAGAAGCATTTAAACAGATAGAATATTTTTTTTCTACCAAGCTTACAGTCACATGTGCTTACATGTTGAAATAAACAAAATGGCTTCAAAATGGACAGAACAAAGCAAGTGTTTTATCATTTACTGGCGCAAAAAAGAGAGAGAAGTGATTGCATTTATTTTATATTTCTTATCATAGTCTGCAAAATTTCTACAAAGTAGAATTTTGCAGGGCTCTAAACTATAGTGCTGATGAAAATATATTGAAAAGATGTATATGCTGTCTGATCTTAATCAAACCAATCATAGTAGTTTTCAACAAAAATAATAAATAGTAAACAAAATCAAAGAATATATTATCCAGAATATAATAAAGCATTTAACATGACAAACAAAACATCAAAACAAAATAAATCACAAACCATAAAAGCATGGCATCAGCATAAAATATCCAAGCATCTACTAAAATATAAAACATTTATTTTATGTTAAATAAAATACAACCTCTGTATTTTAGGCAGAGGCAGATTAGAAAGAGGAAATTCCATAATGCTAGAACCACAACTAGAATAAGCAAATCTGAGCTACCGACAATCATCCAGCTTTATCAAACTAATAAAACCAAATTAAGCTCCCAACAAAAATGATGTTATATTCCTCTTGGCTGCAAAGTGTACCTTGGGATTATAAATTTCCCAGATTTTAGGGACTTAAGCAACTTGAAAAGTCCTTAATGCAATGAATTAAAACAGATTTATTAGTAATGGGTCTTAATTACATTTTGAAAAGATTATCTACAGCATTCTAATCAGATCTTTTCAGCTTCACTATACAGAAAAAATAAATGTTCAGTTTTTAGAAACCTTGCATGTTTTTCTTGTAGCCCAAAATGAATGGCTCATCCCCCCCCCCCAAAAAAAATCAGCCCAGAATTCTCATTCGAGGCAAAAATGACCAGATTCAAATCATCCTACTTTGGAAACATGATATGAAGACTTAACTATAGAAAAGATTTAATACTGGAGGAAATAGAAGGGAAGCGAAGAGGACAACTAGAAGCAAGGTGGATGGACTCAGTTACAACAGTGATGGGGGCACCATTGGAAGACCTGAAATTCTAGGTTAGGAGTGATTGACACAGAGAAAAATCTATCTATGTGATCACTAAGAGTCAGCTTGAGTTGACTGGATGGCACATAATTAACTGATCACGGGTTAAGTGCACAATAGACATTTAACATAAATGGGATAAACCATTTCCCTAAAAACAGAATGCATGGAGTCCTAGGCTGCATCAACAAAGGGCTAGTATCAAGATCACATGAAGTGTTAGCACTGCTATTCACTGCACTGGCAAGACCACACTTGGAATACTGCATCCAGTTTTGGTCACCCCAATACAAAAAAGATTCTGAGACTCTAGAAAGAATGCAGAAAAGAGCAACAAAGATTAGGGGACTGGAGGATAAAACATGTAATGAATAGGTTGCAGGAACTGGTTATGTCTTGGGAAGGGAAGGACTAGGAGTGGCTTGATAGCAGGCTTGAGGGGCTGTCACAGAGGGCAGAGAATTGACCTATTGTCCAAAGCACCTAAGGACACAACAAGAAATGACAGTTGGAAACTTATCAAAGAGAGTTCCAACCTAGAACTAAGGAGAAATTTCCTGGCAGTGAAAACAATCAGTGGAACTGAGTTGGACTAGAAGATCCCCAAGATCCCTTCTAACTTTGTTACAGTATTTATATTTATTTATTTATTTATTATTTACATTTTTATACTTCCCTTCTCCCAAAGGACTCAGGGAGGTGTACAGCCATACTAAAACACATATACCCATAAAATTTAAAAACAGATAACTGTTACTGTAATTGCTGTACTGAATTATCAAAATGTTATCTCTTATCTCTTATTTTTTGAAATACATAAATAAAATAGTTTTTAAATTAGACTGAACCTACCATACCTACTCTACCAAACTTCAGAACAATCTGCTGAACCATTTTCTCAGTTATAACTTTTATTGTCCAACAATTCCCAAATTCCTGGATATAATAGCAGTACGTGATTCATCTATTTTGCCCTTAATACAGGGTCATAAAGGCCATTCTCTCATATTGCAGTTTCAAAATCTTCTATACTCCTGGAAATGATTCAGTGGAAGAATTCTTCCTCGTCTAAATAAGCGCGACAAACACTATTTAAGTCCTATTGCCTGCATGACTGCATTTCCAAAAAGTAAATCAAAACAATTCACACAGAATTATTTTAGTTCAAAATGTAATAAGTCAATATGCAAAATCTTAAATTAATGAACTGAATCACACTAGAGACTCCCCATTCCACTGGTTACAATGAAGGTGACCCTCAAAAAAGTCAGCAAAGTCAGCAAAGAGGTGAAGAAAATAATATAGTTAATTTCAAAAGCATATTTTATTTTCATTATGTTGAATATCTCCATTGGGCTATGAGGATCGAATGCATATATGTGTTATCAATCCTGCCTTCCTTTTTATGCTATGGTATTAAATAATCTGTAATTCTTCAGATAACAAAAAGAAAAAAAATGATCATCACTGAATGAAATTGTTATTAAGTGTAAGCTGACTTGCTAAATAATTTCTCAGATCACATTTTCTCAGGTAAGATGCAGCTCTTTGATGTATACAGTTGAAGTATATAACTGATGACTATAATTGAGCCTGTAATTACGGTCATATGTCATGATGGTTGTTAAATGAGTCATTGTGTGATGATGTCTGATTTCACATCCTTTTTTGTGTCAGCCATTAAGTGAACACAGCAGTTGATAAGCAAGCACAGCAGTCAATAAGCAAACCCATTGTTCGCTATGGGCGTTTTTTGCTGGAAACTGGAAGTAAATGCTGTTTCCAGCAAAACTGTTGTTAAGTTGTGGTCACAGGACTGTGAGATGCTGCAAATGGCCATAGATGTAGCTTGGCTACACAGCATCCAAAATACAGTCATATGGCCATGAGGGGTGAAGGGCAGACATTGAAATTTCAGCTGTCAGAACTCCAACTTGTAAATCCCATTTTTAGAGTTTATTATTATAACTTTGAATTTTCGCAAAGTGATATGTCATAAGTCAAGGACTATTTATAGCAGGGCTGTCAAACTCCCGGGCCGTGGGCCAGATGTGTCAAGTGCTGACCATGCCCACACCTGGTTTAATGAAGGGGGGAAAAGTTCCGATACATTACATGATGATGCCGTGACAACATGAGTTTGACAACCCTGATCTATAGAGTCAGCTTGCCCCAGCCTCACCCTATCTTGGAAATATCAAGCACTCTGATCCTTTCAAATAAGGCTGAATGCTGGAGAAGCTGAGACAAAAGGTATCGGGCATGAAAGATAAGGTCTACTCATGAAGGTTTAATTAAACTGATTTATTGCTAATTATGAACAGGAATCTTCTCAACTAACGATTAGTACCTGCTTGGAGTCAATGGATAAGGGTCAATAGAATTCAAAGGAAGTTGGATTTAGTTCACTTATGGCTACATAGGGATTCTAGGCTGATCCCTCTTTTAACTCCACCCCCACATTCTGCTACTTCCTCTCCTGTATGAATTAGCTAAGAAATCAGTTTTTTTTCTCTCTCCAAGAGCCTCCAAGGAAAGTTTGGAACCTCCAAAAAGCCAGAATAATTCAGGAACTCTAAAGCACAGGTTAATATTCTTCAGAAAAAATCTACTATAGGGATTAGCTACTGTACAGTATGTAGCTAGGAACATTGTGGAAGGTTTGATTGGTTTTCAGTGTGTTGCTGTCTGATTTTCTGTGTTTGTCTATATCAGCTAGCATATTATTTTATCTATTCTTCAAGTTGAGCATGAAAACATTATTTGTATTTATAATCTTCTTGTGACCTGTAGAAACTTTGAGTTTCCTGCAGCTTCACTTTATAAACTTTCTATTTATAGATTGGATCATTGCATTTTCTTTTGTAAAATCCTGCTAATCGTGATCTGGTCAGTACTGTAATTTAGCCTTTTATCTAAATTATGGATTTGGCTTTTCTTTCTTTTTTAATATAGCTGATTTATCTTTTGTAAAATTGATCTTTCTCCTAGAGAAAAGCTATATCCACAATGCTCTGTGCCAGAAGATGTCTTTCTAGATAGAAACTATTTCACTTTTTCTGTTTTGAGCTTTTAATTGCCAGAAAGGCAGCACAGGATGTGTTCTACCTTTTGCATACACTGGGATTGGAGATGAATACTGGATGAGGTGCCATGTCAGCCCTTCGTGGTAGTCCAGACCAAAAAGCCAAAGTTATAACTTTTATTATAATATTTCAATAACTTGCAAGTCTGAAGACATCTCTCCCATCTTTATTTGTACATTACTTAGGTGGGTCAAAACTTAGGTGCTTTCTCAAATTAAAGTCCTGCGTTGGTCTCAGATTTCTCTTATCCAACCAAAATCTTAGTTTGAATCTTCTTCCTGTTCCTCAAGGTTATTCTCACATCCCATTACATGCCTCCCAGAAGATAGATTACGGCGGCAGGATCTACCATCCCAAAGCAAGAGGCAGGCTTAGTTCAGTGGTAAAAACCCAGAGGTGTTCAGGGAGAGAAGTTTTCAGACTTTCCACTTTACAGGTTTACATTCCTTTACAGTATTTATTTTATTAATGTTATATATCTGAAACAGGTGAACTCCCTGTGGAAGCTTCATGTAAGAGCATACAAGGGTGCCTTAAATTGAGGTAGATAATTGATCTATCTAGCTCAATATCATCCACATTCAACTGTAGCAGATATCTAGATTTCCCACAGAATTCCTTCCTGGCCCCACTTGTGTTAGCCCCCCTAGATAGACCAAACCAGAAAATCAACTCCACAGGAAGACTAAAACCATAGCTACTTGAGACAGGCTATAATAACAGAACCTTGCAAGTCTGATTGTGCTTTACCTGTCCTCTTTCTTATATCCCTGTAAATTAGGGAGGTGGGCCATTTCCAGATATTAACTTGTTTCTTAGGACTTAAATAATGTTTCAGCCCACTTTGTCTTTTTCTGTCAAGATCACTTCCCTTATCCCAGTGATGGCTAACCTTTTTGCCATCGAGTGCCAAAAGTGGGGGGAGTTGTGGGGGATTCCGTGTGGGCGTGCCCACACCCATAATTCAATGTGCCCCGTTCCCCCATGCATGCGAACATGATCCCCCCCCGCTTATGGCATGCAATGGCATGGTGGGCCCACTAGGCCCATTTTTTGCCCTCCCCAGGCTCCAGAGGCTTTCTAGGAGCCTGGGGAGGGCAAAAACAGCCTTCCCCACTCCCCTGGAGGCCCTCTGGAGACCAGAAACAGCCCATTTCCCAACTTCCAGTGGGGCCAAAAGGCCCAAAAATCAGCTGGCCAGTGCATGCATGCGGGCTGGAGCTGAGCTAGGGCAATGCTCGCATGCCCACAGATATGGCTCCGTATGCCACCTGTGGCACACGTGCCACAGGTTTGCCATCATGGGCCTAGGGTCAGGTTGGCTGTCATGGGAAGCATGATCCATCCCCGTCCTCAAGCTCTGCCACACATGCAGGACAAGCCTCCCGCAATGGCCAACCTGACCCTGGCCAAATCAGTTGTTCAATTACCCCCCACCCCCCATCAAAGTGAATCCTGGGCACTACACTGCAATGGAGAAATGGGCAACGGAGCAGCCAGCATGAGGGAAGGAGGAGGAAAAGCAGCCTTCCCTTCCCTCATGCCAGCCACTCTGTTGCCCATTTTTCCATTGCAGCGCAGCACCCACAATGCACTTTGATAGTGTGTGTGTGTGTGTGTGTGTGTAACTTAACAACCGGTTCACTTGAACTAGTGCAAACCGGTTGAATCCCACCACTGAGCATCCCCAAGGTCATGTGCTCAGCATTTGGGCACTTGACAACCAAAATGCATTTATAATGGAAGCAGCATCCCAAGATAATATGATTACCATTTGCGATTTTCCCAGTCAGTTTCTGTCAATGACTGAAGCCAGATTCACTTAACGATTATGATTCATTTACTAACTAAAAAAATTATAAAATCAGGAGTGACTCACTTAACAACTTTGCTTAGCAACAGATGTCAAGGATTACTGTCATTATTAGCCAGCTTCCAAGTACAATTCAAGGTGCTGGTTGTTGTCTTTAAAGCTTTATATGGCTTTAAAAATGTCTTCTGCCCTTCATATAAGATCAAACAGAATAGACTCATTCTAGGTCCCTTCTTAGGTGCTGCCATCTACAGGAACCTTTACAAGAACAGAATTTTTTTTTGTAATAGCTTACACCCAAGATGAGTCTGGTTTCCACCATGTTATGTTTTAGGAGACTTGTTAATACCTGGCTTTTAAATAAAGCTCTATAAGATATTCTATGATAATACTTTTGTTTCAATGGCCTTAGTTTCCTTGTTATTAAAGTTTATTGCTTTTATTTTATGCCACAATTGGTTACCTTATTATAGCATATTTGTTTTAACGTTTTTACAGAGAAAATATAAGCCACTCTTGAATCTTGCTAGATTCGAGCTACACACACACATATATATATTAAATAAATCAATACTTTCAGTAAGTTTTTATTGAGCTCAAAGACTTGCTTATCCCAATAGTGAGGGCTATATTCAAAATTGATTCCTTCAAGTTTAAAGTAGCAGATTGAAATAAAAAGGCTTTTAAGCTGGATCTCTTATTTAAATGTGTGTACTCTACACACAAGATATATTTTCATATCTACCAGGGAGGAAAATGTAATTACGAGAATTCCTTGTATGTATATGAATGTTGCCTGTCCCACTCTAAAATTAACTGCATATTTAAAACTTGCACCTTAAATGCAAACATGAATTTTTCATCCTCCTCAATGAATAGCTTGAAAGCTGCACTGAAAAAAACGTAAGGTTTAGTTTTAGTAGTTTTCAGTGATTGGCAAAAAAACAACTGGCTTTAAAATGAAGCCAAGAAGCCACCAAAGGAAAAAAAATAAGAAAGGAATAAATGGGTAGTCTTCGATTTATGACCATAATTTAGCCTAAAATTTCTGTTAAGTGAGACATTTGTTAAGTGAATTTTGCTCCATTTTACAACCTTTCTTGCCAGCCACAGTTGTTAAGTGAATCACTGCAGTTGATAAGTTATTAAGCCAGTTGTTAAGTGAGTCTGGCTTCCCCATTGCAAATGGTCCTAAGTATGAACCAGTTGCCAAGCGTCTGAATTTTGATCATGTGATCATAAGAATGCTACAAAAGTTTGTAACTGTGAAAAATGGTCATAAGTCACTTTTTTCAGTACCGTTGTAACTTTGAACTGTCACTAAATAAACTGTTGTAAGTCGAGAATTACCTGTACTCCTGAACATTAAAACAAAACAGAATATTTGTATAGTTTTACCATCTTTTTTACAGGAGATGTTGGCCACAATTGCATTCCTCCTCCTATGATTCTCTACAGCAGTGTTTCTCAACTTTGGAAGCTTGAAGATGGGTGGACTTCAACTCCCAGAATCCCCCAGCCAGCGCTGCTGGCT
>JANHZT010000525.1:175120-185214 GCA_032468215.1 Stegonotus admiraltiensis
AGGGAGACAGGATTCTCCCGCCGGCAACTCGGTGCGTCTTGTCCAATCAGGGCCGGGCGTCGTAAGTAGAGGACTTCGTCGTAAGTTGAGGACTTAACAGTAAGTTTCTCACAAGAGAAAAGAGCCTATGGTCAGTTGCATGATGATAAACTGCTCTTAAGGTAGCATTACTGTTCAAAGTCACACATATTCAGATTTCAGTATTGTTGCCACTGATATATGCTGTTTTTGTTCTGGCAGGCCTTTGGCTTAGCTGATAATTGGATTGCATTTTTAGACCTTAATATGATGCAAACTGTCACTCTGTGCTATTGATTTTGTATATATTTTATTTTGACTTGCTTGGAATTGATCTCTATTTTTTTTCTGAATAGCCTTGAATGCCAAACATTGATACATAATAGAACACCCATCATATGTGTATATGTGAATTTAAAAAATACTAACAGCAGCTGAAGCAGGCAAAAATAAGGCAGCCTGAAGGATAAGGCCCAGCAGGAATTGGAACATCAAGTCAGCAGGGTCTTTAGGGAATATAGGCCTTTGTAAAAGGTTGACAATAGATTTGCTATGGGAGGCCAGAAGCCGCCCAGGAAGAGGTCCACCAGTATTAGTGGCACAGTAGCTTTCAAAATAGCACAGTGGTGGTTCATGTGCCCTGCCAAGAATCCCTGACCATCATAGCAGTAACCCTACAAAGCAAGTCCACCACCTTTTGGTAGCAGAAGGCTCAGATTGGCTGAGGTGGCTTTCTGGAAGAAGATCACGGGAGGCCCAAAGGAAGAAAGAGTTCATGCAAGGTCTCACAGGCACTTAGCCTCAATAGACATTTAGCCACCAAAATATCCATTGAGAAAACACAAAAACCTCTGTAGTTTCCAAGGCAGGAAGGGAAAAGACCCCTGAGAAGGCAGCATGAAGAAACAGTCAAATTCTTTAACTATCCTGTAATCAAACAATCTAATAAACTGCCCATCACAAGACTTCTGCCCAACCTGTCTGACCTTGTCATCCTTACCTAAACCTATCCTCATGATTTGTGAGTCAGGCAAATCTGACTTAAGCCAATCATTGCTCTGCCTTGGTTAATCAATAGCTGAACACACAAAATGAAAGCCAATCACTATTCACTTTCTTCATTTCAAACTTGCTAATCATTGAAGTCATTGCTTCCCCACAAGCTTCCAGCACTCAGTGAAAAGCAAATAGCAAACAGCTCTTCTTTTGGAGGGAGGGAGGGAGGAAGGAAGGGAGGGAGGTAGGTAGGTTGATTGGTTGGTTTCTGGCATCCCGTTCTCCAAATATACACAATCCAGATGTTTGTCCATTTGCGTTTCTAGGCATTTGTCTGATGGTTTATAAAATCCTCTTAATAGGCTATTATGGAGCCAATCGCAATGAAAGACTAACTACTCAAATTATTATCAAGCATAAAGGACTTAAAACAATATTCCCTTTACCACAGCACCACATCTGCAAATCCTAAACTAGGTGGCAACTTTGTAAGCATCCAAAATATTTATCCTTGGCTGGAATAAGTTAGGAAAGTTTAAGGTGGGAGATGAGGAAGGGGGTATGATAATGAAAACAGACACTTGCAAACACGGGAGAAACAGGCTATGAATGTAGTCCATCCCATTGGAAAGCAAGGGGAATAAACCATAAACAGCTGTTTTTTCAATAATGAAACTAGTTTTTTGCAGTTTTAATGCGTTACCTTTTGCAATGTCTACAGGGAAAAGATACATGTAGCTGTGGAAGCATCATTAAACATGGTGTGTGGCAAGGGTCCAGATTGGTTTTTTTCCTCACTATATACAGTTGAACATAAATATTTTTATCAGTTTGCAGTCCTGAAAGATAAGTTATGAATTTATAATACTATTCTGGCGATAAAATGATTCTGCATACCTTTTATAAATATGAGCAGTGAGGAGTAATCTTTTCCCGTTACATAAATCAGGGTATTCCAACCTTTTCACTCTGGAGGCCATATTATGACTTTCTATCCAATCTATGAGGAGGTGGCCAGTAATGTGACAATTAGAGTTGCCAGATCTGGGACAAAAATCCCCTTAACTCTGTCAAAAAAAGTTTTAAAAACTGGGAACTCCGGTAAACACAAACTGAACGCTAGAGAAAATAAGGCCCATGGGAGATTCTCATTGTGGAAGATAAATAGAAAGCCAGAGTTTCTCAAGCAGATGGGTAAATTATGCCAACAATTGATAGTTGTCTAGCTTTAAGGCCTAGAAATGGAGGGGAAACGCCTGTTTAAAAAATTTGGGAGGGAGAAACAAATATTCTATAGTGGATATAAAAGGAGAATTATGTTTTTGTGTTGCAGCTAGTTTTAAAAGAAAGCTGGCCACATCCAACACATCTGACCATGATGTATATGGAATTTGTCTTTTTCCAATCACTTTCTTCATATTATTGCATATACTAAATCTGAAGTGCCAATGTGCAATTAACATAAAGTAAAAACAAAGATGCTTTTCTACCATGCCATGTTTTATGTCTGAAAGCATTAACCCATATGTAAGCCTAGAGCCTAATCAAATCCTCAGAAATGGAGTATCTCGTAATTTTTGCCAAAGTCTTACAAGTGAGCCTAACGATGTTATGAGTTCTTCACCTATTTGTACCACACTGTTTGAGGATCAGAAGGATGGCTACCAAAGCCTGAAGAAGTCAGCTGATCATAAAAACCTTCAGCCAGTATTGGATTCAATGGACTATCCCAGGGGTAGGGAAACTTGGCTCTTTTATACCTTGTGGACTTCAACTCCCAGAATTCCTGAGTCAACCAAGCTGTCTTAGGAATTCTGGGAGTTGAAGTCCACAAGGTGTAAAAGAGCCAAGTTTGCCTACCCCTGGACTATCCAGATGGATCGTCTAGCCTATGAATCATCTAGTTCAATAGTTATGACAGAATGAATTACCTCCATAAGATGTCAGGGTTTTAAGTAACATACCCGTAGCAAACAAAACGTTGAGACAGGTAGATTACTCAAAGAATAAGTTTATTGGATATATCATATTGGCACAGGCTGGTAAAAAACCAACTCTGATTATTCCCAGAGTTTTCAATTAATTAAAGGTTTTTTACTTTCTCAAAACAGTCAGTCACATGGTCCAATCAGGATACTGTTCAGTTGCTAGGTGACTCTAGTCCCCTCCTTCCAAGCACCTACAGGAATGTCCTTGGTTCCCAAGAGAAAATATTTTATTTTGACTACAACAACCCAGCAATCTCTATTTCCCCCACTCCCTGTCCCTCTTCTTCAGTGTGTCAGTGCTGAAGTCTCAAAATGGTTTCAGTCAAGCCAGCTTCAGGGTTGACATAAGAACTGGACATACTACCAACAGGCTGATCCTGTAGCTACTACCAAAACATTTGGAACTGGCGTTGTTCCTGCTAAAGACCTTCAACAAGTGCCCACTCTATTGCCATACAAATAGTACAGGGGAATTCAAAGAAATATATGGAATTCACCACCTATTGAGCCCGCATACCTTGTGATAATTTAATAACAAAGGGTTGCAAAGTGGACAGAATACTTCTGTCTGAATTAGCACATGCATTTTGTGGCATGCCTGATAGTTAATTTTGAACAAACATTACGTAAAAATAGACTAATAGAGAAAGAATTTTGTTTGCTCATTTTTTAAAAACTATTGAATATGTAAGGAGGTAGTAAGGCTCATACTAAGTAAAAGCAAACAAAGATACTCAGTATGATTGAAAGGATCCAGATATTGTTGTTCTATTGTTGTTACCACTGTTATTACTAAGTCTTTAAGGGTGGGTTTACACTTGTGAAGAGACCAGTTCTGATTTATTACTGTATGTTCAGTAAAGTAGTTCTTGATTACGACCATAATGGAATCTACCTATTATGGTCATAAGTGATGAATATTGTAAAGCAGGTAATCAGTGACGGACTTGATTTTATGATTTTTGCAGTGGTCGTTAAGCAAATCCACAGTCATTAAGCAGATACTACAATCATTAGGCAACTCCATTTTTTGTTATGGATTATTTTTGCCAGAAGTAAATGCCAGGTTTTGGCAAAAATGTTGTAAATCACAGACGTATAACGGTAAGATGCTACAAATGGCTGGAAACATTGCGCCGGGTACCTGAAATGTGGTCACATGACCACGGGAGTGGACAGCTGTTGGAATTTTGGAACCAGGTCATAAGTAACTTTTCGGAAGGAGGTCCATTGTAACTTCAAACAGTGACTGGTCATAAATCAAGGACTACCTGCAATATGAAGATAGTGGCTGCAAAAAATAAATTCCACATACAGACTGATATAATGGATGTTGTGACTTTCTTTTAAAACTAGCTGCAACATGTTCCAGTCTTAGAATATGTCAGGGTATCTATGGGGTGTAGACAGCTTTCTTGATTCTTCCTGAGCTTGAGCAATATTAAAAGAGGTACAATAAGCCAAATAAGGTGAACATGAGTTAATGGGAATTTCAAAATCCCATGACAAGATGTATTTTCTTTGAGTTCATATATCATATCTATCACCCTGTGATGCATTTCGCATAGCCATTAGTCATTGGGATAGTCTCAGTGAAGGTGAAAAGAGGCAAGCATTGTATTTTTTATTCCAGCAGGCTCCTGTAACTATCAGGAACATTTTAATAAAGGAGGTGGGGAAAGAAATGTCTCTCTAAGCCAGGGATGGGCAATTAATTTTCCCAGGGGCCATATGAGAATCTAGGACCACTGTGAAGGGTCGCTGCTACCCCCTCCCCTGCCACTGTCCCTGGGGCAATGGTGGGATTCAAAAAAAATTACTACCGGTTCTGTGGGCATGGTTTGGTGGGTGTGGCATGGCTTGGTGGGCATGGCAGGAGAAGGATACTGTAAAATCTCCATTCCCTTTCCACTCCAGGGGAAAGTTACTGCAAAATCCCCATTTTCTCTCAATCAGCTGGGACTCGGGAGGCAGAGAATAGATGGAGCAGGGCCAGTCAGAGGTGGTATTTACAAGTTCTCCGAACTACTCAAAATTTCCACTACCGGTTCTCCAGAACTGGTCAGAACCTGCTGAATACCACCTCAGCACTGCCCCCTGTCTGCTGTGGGCCAGACAGGGTCAGTGAAAGGACTAGCTGTGTCCACAGGCTATAAAATGCCCAGGTCTGCCCTAAGCAAATTTTCACTGATATCCAGTTCAGTCAGGTTGTTGCTCTATTCCATCTCATTTTTATTTTATATTATATTACTATGTTCTCCTTTTGGTTGAATGACTTGGTATCAGCTCCCTGACTTGCCTTGTCCTCTCTCTAATTTGAGAATGCAACTCTGCAATGTTATGAATTTTAAGGCAATCCAACTCTGTATTGCCATACAAAGAAGTCCTACGGTGGTTTCTTAAACGTGGTTGTATTTCTTACAACGTCTTTGTTGAATTTGTAAAAGCCATCCATCTGAGCAATCCACTCCCTGTCCTGAAGAGGAGGACCTCTTCTCTGATCTAGGCAGCTGTAGCCATAACTTTCCACCATTCTGAATTAATTAGTCATCTGTAGCTAAACAAAGACATTCTACAGAGATTCACAATGTATGGGCTGAATTACCAAATGCTATTTACAGATTGCCCTTTTAAAAAAAATATATGTTCCCTGAACATATGGAGAAAACAGGGTTCGTTATTCCTAGAGCTGGTGCAAAGAGAAGGGAAAACAGACATTTAAACAGCTATATCAAATAAAATTATTGTGCTGGAAGATTGAATTATTCAGTCGGTTGCTGGATTCAGCTCCAAGTCTGATATAAATAGGCAAACTAAAGCCATTGACAGTCAAGGGACTGCCCTGACATCTGAATTTGGCATACTGTTTCCATGATGCTTTTATAATTGTTTGAATTAAGAATGTCATCATTGTGTTCAGTGTAAATCTGGGGAGGGCGGTTTGGATGCAGTGGGCCACAAATTCAATAGACCGATTCAGAGAGTACTATAATCAATCATGTCCAACTTCAGCATCTTCACTGTCCGGCAAAGTTGACACCTGAGAGTCGGTCTAAAATAACATGACTATCCTATCGATTGAATACACCACACAAAGAGTTGGTTTTAGAAAAATAGAAAGGTTGAATTTCAGAAACTGACTCAGCCTCACATGTTTAAAGTAAACTTTTTATTGTGCATTCAGATTTTAGCCTCGAGATCTTAAATTTATTGTGCTTATTCATGGTTTGTTTCAAACACACTCCAAGTTGAAGCAGCCAATTTCCTGTTAATTCCATCCTAGCCTATACATACAACATGATGCAAATTCCTAGAAGCAACATAGGAACCATTTTGTGTTAGAGAAAATGGGTTCCTTAGAGGGAGGAAATGTCATAAATTAGACTTATCCTGCCCCTTTAATGTGAGTGGTGCCAAAATGATTTGTGAATCAAATGCCTTCTCATCAACTTTCCATTGCAGTCCTGTTAAGAATGAATTAATGGTTGACTGATTTAAGCAGCTAATTTTTAAAATATGTATTGTCAAGTTTCTGGTTCCCGTATGCTGACATTTGCTGTTTCTGTACTATAAGTTACCATTAATTTTTCTTTCACTACAGTGTGCATGTTTTAGTAGCTCAATATTAGCTTTCAGTTCTGAAATAGTTGAATGCTAACAAAGTGAAATGATACTAAGCGTAACAGAAAAACTCTTTTATAATCCTTTAGAATAATCCTTGATAGCGCTACTTAATAAAGCAAGAGAAACCATTGTTGTAAACTTGAAAAAAATTCTCTAAAAGCCAACTATATCATAGTTTACCATGTATTAAATGTATGAAATATACACATTTTAAAAAATACATTATGCAGAAGAACACCTAGTCAGTAGCACACATGTATACTTCATCTCATCCTTCATCACTGAGCCGTAGTGGTGCAGTGGTTAGGATGCAGTATTGCAGGCTAATTCTGCCAACTGCCAGTAGTTCGATTCTCACTAGCTTGACTCAGCCTTCCATTCTTCCAAGGTTGGTAAAATGAGACCTAGATTGTTGGAGGCAATATGTTAACTCTGTAAACTGCTTAGGAAGAGTCGTAAAGCACTATGAAGCCATATATAAGTCTAAGTGCTATTGCTAGGGCTATCTTGCAACACCAGATTTAAAGGAATCTATCTGTAGTGGACCTTGCAAATCTCATGTTTTAATGGGCCCCAAATTTCTTAAATCAGTTCTGATGGGTGCGAACTCTTACTTTGTCCTGTTTCCTTCACCTTCTCTCCCTCCTGGTTGAAATCAATGTGACATACTGCTATGTCATAGTACTTTATAAATTATGTGATTTTTAAAAATAATTGATTCACAAGTCATATAAATAAATAACCATGAAAGACAGGATGTGGTCTCAATACCAATTATTATGCCCTTTTATGAATTAGCTAGAGATGGCACTGGTTGGCTTAGAGAATATGTCAGGGGTTATAAAACCAAAAGCGGTGAAGATGCATTTGAAACAGGGCAAAAATGTCTGGGAGATTTAGGGCATATGGTCAATAGCTGTGTGGAAATGAGTGACTTCCTTGAGGCACTTGTTGGGGAAATTTTGTTATACAATTTCAACTTTTTGGATCAGATCCTGGAGGAGAGGGGGACATGGAAGTAGCCAGTGGTGGGATTCAAATAATTTAACAACCAGTTCTCTGTCCGAATGATTTCTTCCAACAACCAGTTCACCAAACTGCTCAGAAAATTAACAACCGGTTCTCCCGAAGTGGTGCGAACTGGTTAAATCCCACCACTGGAAGTAGCTAAAGAAAGGAAATGGAATTGGCAACAGCCACTCTCTTTCTGCTCCAGGAAATTGTGCATGCAATCATTGGCATTTGCTCTGTGATGTTCAACCACCCAGTGATGTTTCAGTGATTGAACTCTAAGGATGCATATCATCAGTATTCTGCCAGCAGTCATTACACTAAATGGGTAGATTATCTAGTTATTTGCAAAGGCCATATCACTTTTCAAAGACATGTTGAGAAATACAGAAGTAAAGGAGATAAATATTATCTAAAGCACAGTACCATTCACCTATCTATCATGAGAAACATCAGCACAATGTATTCGAATGTGAATATTTCATGTGCCTACAGAAGTCTTGAAGTCTTATGGACAACTAAATCATTTGTACTGACAATGGTTAATGGTTTGTTTACTCCTCATTTTTCATCATGTTTCTGTCCAACTTTAAAATGTTGTCCAGTGAATCATATTTTCCCAATATGACTAACAAGAATAGTATTAGTCATTTATCATCTTAAATCAGGTGAGCCGCTAATCTTTTGGGAACTCTTGTATTTCAGGCTACCTTGAAGAATATAATCAATTCTAATTTTAATAAAACATGAAAACCTGTTTGGCAGATTTAACAAGTCTGTTGGTGGTTACTTGTTCATGACATAATTTCTGGCCTTGCACAGCGTTCACACAGAAGAAATTCTCAAATGGAATTCTTCTTTATTTATTCACTTGTTATGTACTGCTTTTCAGCAGTTTACAATATAACAGAAAAACATTTAAAAATATGACAAAATAACAGACTGACATCAGCTCTTCACCAGGAGTTGATAGCATGATAAATTCTGTAAGTTAGTTAAAATGCAGCAAATTGTTCCTGTTCATGAGAAAGGATCTAGACCAGGCCTGTCAAACTGGTGGCACACGGGCCGTATACATCAAGTGCAGGCCACACCCATCCTGGCTCTGCAAAGGCAAAAAACATCACAATACATCACGATCCGGCCCTTGATGTGCTTGAGTTTGACACCCCTGATCTAGGCTATAATTAGAATCATAGTATTTATGTATGACAAAATACAAAGCAGTAGCCAAATCCAAAACTCATCATTTTAATTCAATCCCTATTTTAAAAAAATAATTGTGTTCCTGAATTTATAAATAAATAAATACACATGAGATCCCTACAACCAATATATACATGTAGAGCCCTAGTTGCTGTACTTTGGGGGAAAGAGTAAGTTATAACAATGAACATCATATTTCTTGGCTACTCTGAACAAGCTTAACACAGCTTAAGACAATTTTTTAAAAATCTAATTGCCTAGGAATCAAATACAACCAAGCCTGTTATGAATGAATGAATGAATGAATGAATGAATGAATGAATGAATGAATGAATGAATGAATCTATCTGTCTATCTATCTATCTATCTATCTATCTATCTATCTATCTATCTATCTATCATTTATTATGATCTGTGATCAGTATATTATATACCCATGATGGCAAACCTATGGCACACGTGCCATAGGTAGCACACAAAGCCCTCTCTATGGACACATGCACCATCGCCAGCTGCTTTTCTGGTTTCTGGCATCCACATGCATGCCGGCTAGTTGGTCTTCAGGGGCACTGGAGTGCCAGAAAACAGCCTGAAAACAGCCAAAACCGAGGCCATTTTCCGGGCTGTTTCCGGGCCATTTTCTGGGCCCAAAAAACTGCCTGGAAACAGCCTGGAAAATGGTCCAAAAATGGCCTGAAAACAGCTAGAAAACAGGCATGCATGCACTGGCCAGTTAGTCTTTGGGTTTCTGGAGCTCTGGTGCACGCACATGCACGCACATGCGTGCGTGTTCCGGTTTGGGCACTCAGTCCCGAAAAGATTGCCATCACTGTTATATACAGTCCTAGACTTATAATCACAATTGGGACTGAAACTTCCATCACTAATAATGCAGTCATTAAATGAGTTATGTCCAATGCTATGACTCTTTTGCCAGCACCATTAAAGCAAATCACCACAGTCAATAAGTTTTCTTTTCCCTTGCTTGTCTCATAAGTTCTAGTTTTCATACATCGTGCCAAGTCAGAATATGGTTTGCTTGCTCTTAGGATCATCACAATGTTCCCCAGTCATGTAACCAGGGTGATTGGCAACCAGCATATATTTACAGTTGCAGCCCAGGGGTGGGTTCTAAATTTTTTTACTACTGGTTCTGTGGGCGTGGCTTATTTTATGGGCGTGGTTTGATGGCCATGTGACAATTCTTTAGGATTTAGCAGAGGTACTGGTCTACCAGGCTTTTAACTGCTT
>JANHZT010000525.1:227467-241562 GCA_032468215.1 Stegonotus admiraltiensis
AAGCATTTTTTTACAACCTCTTCGCCAAAGAGGTTGTAGAAAAAATGGTTTTAAAAGTAAAAAAAAAAATTGGCCACACCTACCCAGTCACATTACACCCCCCCACCAAGCCACGCCCACAGAACCAGTAGTAATAAATTTTAGATTTCACCACTGATATTATTGCATAAGTTTACATAGTTATAATTATTAATGTAATTGTAATTATGTAAATTTATACAAATGATGTAAATTTGCAGAATATTACATTGCCATATCAGCAATATTGCAAATTACATCAGCAGTTTGGAGACAGGTTTGGAAGCAACAGACTTTGTTACTTGGAAACTACTTATGGACTAAAATGTCAATTCCTTCTAAAGTCAACTGAATGGGGATAGACTGAATTGAGGTTTTATTGTATGTTGTTATGTTTCTGTTATCCTGCAAGCAAAGTTCTAAATGGCGTCATCAGAAATTGTTGATATAATAATTAGAGACTAGATTAATTTTTCATTTTTCTCTATGCTTTTCTGATTGTGAGCCATGTATTGATATACCTTACTTTTTTTTTTTTACAAGTACAAAATTTCTGCTGCTTAGTCAAACTTCTCTCCGATGCCAATATTTATGAAACAAAAAGCAAGGTAGAATAGTGTCATCACTTTAAATACAAAATGAAATTGCTCCAATCACTTACATCTCTTCAGTAAATTTAAAAGAAAGAAATTGGCACTTCTCAATTTGATACTAAGATGCAATCAACACCTACAACATACTTAAGCTCTTTAGGACTGATCCTGATTTCCATTATGTCAGTATAACTCATAGTAACTCTACTGATCATACTTTTTATTCCAGGGGAGTTTCTTTTTTATCTCTGTAACTAAAAAGGCAATTTGGCCCTTTCTTTCTATGTCATTTGAGATAGTGCACTTACACAACTAAATGAGCCATTAAAAGAGAATCCATTCACTGAAACAAGCATCAGCAACAACTAATATAGCATAAATTGAAGGAACATACTGTACAGCACTCTAATGCATTTTTCTTAAATAATCACTTGATGGATGTCAAAGACGAGTTTGAATACTTGTTATATTTAATAATCTGGATGTACTGCTCTTCTAGCTGCCACTGCTTTCAGTATAACTGGCATGGCATTAGATGGGTCCATAATGAGATTGTATTTGTGCTGATACATTTGTATGTATTCATGTTCTATTTCCTTTGGAATCTTGTCTTTTGGAAAAATTGAAAACCATAATAAAAAACCCGGTGGTGAAATGGAGAAGGATAAGAAAGGAAGAATTAAAAATGAAAAATGTCAGTGGAAATTGCAATTCTGGGGGTGAGATAGGAGTTTCTTAAATAAATAACCAGTTCCACCTTTTCTCATAATGGAAAGGAAACAATGTGAAGAAAGAGAGAGAGAATGAGAATGAATAGAAGCTATTGCCATGCATTTGAATCTGGAAAAGTGGGAAATGGAGTAGATGGTAGGCAATCCTGTGCTTTTTAATTGTAGCACTAGTATTTTTAAAAGGGAATATTATCTATTTTAGTTTATATGGTGCCTGTCTCTCTGTTTCTCATATTTGTGTAACGAAGGGCATAGTTTTGGTTTCAGGCCTTTTCTCAGCATTTTTATCATGTGGCATTTGTAGCAGGAAATGCAAATATCTTCATAAGCCTCCTATATTCTCTTTTATAAGCCATCACTTTAAAATTCAATTTGTTAGCATCTATTATACATTTTTCCCTGGATATCTTGAAACAAAGTCATCAGATGTTAAATGGCAGCAGAGTTGCAGAAATCCTGCAGTTGTTGTAACTACCAGACGTTCAAGATTTTTGGGTTGGCGGGAAGAGGGACTTGCATGCCTAATAGCTAATTTGAATTTGTCCCGCATAATATGTGAAATAAAACAGGTTACTCTCAAAGATGGTGCTTGGATCTGTTGCACATACTGTAAGGTAATCAGCCTGATTCAGGATCCATAGTTTGCATTCATGGTTTTTCCATGAGTAAACGATTCCCTATTAATGTCATTATGAGGCAGATATTTTATTGGAGTGACTGCATTTTTATTAAAGAGAGGATGCAATTCGGTTTCTACATTTTTAGGTTTTATCCTATTCTAAGTGATTTAAATGCTGATACTGTTGTATTTAACATATGAATGCAATCTTTTCCATTTATAATGTTCATTTTTACTAAGAAATCTGACAGAGTGTACATTAAATTTTGACGTGTGGTGAAAACTTGCATCTGTCACTTTACCTAAATGAAGATCAATGGATTCAAAGAAAGGCTGACTATTGACTATGAATTATTGTGTTTATAGGATAAAAGATCCAAGTTACAAGAACAGCTGTGCAATTCGGATCTCACTTGGAAGAAAATAGTAACATTTGTTGATGAAAACACACTCAAGGAACAGCAGCAATCTGTACATGGTGATTTAAGGACACTATTTCATGCTGCCAAACAAATAGGTAAGTAGGGTTTTGGACTGGATACAATAGCAACAGGCAGTTGACCCTTGATTTAGGTAGGAATTGAAGCTTTATTTATTTATTAAAAATAATTATATGCCCAACTTACTCTCAATGACTCTAAGTGACTTACAAAGATAAAACCCCAATACAAAAGCCAATAATTCCTCACCGTCCTGATAACAATGGTTAATCCAACCACTTGATGGGCTCCATATAATTCTGGGGATCCCAGACCAGTGGTGGGTTGTCCCCAGTTCGCACCAGTTCTATAGAACCGGTAGTAAAACCGGCATGAGGCTCCGCCCACCAACCCCGATGTCATCAAAATGCTTCTGCGCTTGTGCAGAAGAGCATGCGCGCGAGCGGCCCTGCTGCAAACCAGTAGTAAAGGTAAGTAGAACCCACCCCTGTCCCAGACCCATTGTTAGACCCATATCTTCAGGGCCTTGTCAAATAGTGTCAAACTGGGATTGGGGAGCACATTTGATTTGGCCATTCTGGGCACGATCTAGAAATTTCCACCACATTTTGTCTCTAGAGGTAGAATATTTTGCAAGAATCTACACTGTAGTTACAAATAAATGTTTTTTCCTTCTCTTCTCACCTTTTTAAGTTACACATTTTTGTTAACAATAAAATAAACTATTTTAATCTTATTCCTTCCATTTTCATGTTTTAAAATGTCCCTGCTTCAAGATATTTATACAAAAAAACATCACCCGAGTTTAAGTCCCGTCAAATGTAATTGTATTAGTTAATTCGTCAAACTTGTCATTTTTTCCCCCTGCTTTCATTTTCCTACATCCAGTGGGATCTGAGAATGGCGAAGAAGCAATTGAAAGTGGCGCTACCTTCCTTTTTAAAATGCTGTACACCAAGGACTGTATTGGTCGTGATGAGACTCAAGCCATTAAGCAGGTCTTTGGACCTTTTCCCCCGTCCTCTGCCACTGCAGCCTGTGATGCCACCAGTCGGATTGTTTCATATTTTACCGAAGAACAGCTTGCTGCTCTTCTGCAAAGTTCTGAAGAGTTAAACAGTGACTCAAAGCTGTCCTTTGGCAGAAATATTGCATTTTCTTTTGACATGCATGATTTGGACGACTTTGAAGAATTGCTTTTAAATGGTGAAATGGATGACCAGAAAGTCATTAGCCTGGATTATGAGAAGATTTTTAATAACCAGTTTGAACATTATCCAAATAACACCGGTGAAACGTCTGACACAAGGTCTTCTGGGAAAGTCGATGATACTTTCCTGTGGTGTGAAGTTGGGAAGTATCTGAATGATTCCCTACAAGGAAATACTCCAGGCCCAACAATGGAACACCTTTGCTGTACTTTGTATGAGATGCTTGCCTCCCATAAAAGTGGTGATGAGCTTCAGAATGAGGTAGGGGTGCATTTAAGGTTCTTTTCTGTTGTCAACATAACAAGCATAAATCATTCAAATCTAATGTTTGAATCAAAGCTATTTGTACATTAGAGTTTCTTTTCCCCCCACAATTAGCCTCTGCAAAAACCTTTGTACGTTTTCGCTCAAAGCGAAAATAGCATAAAGGTGATCTTGGCGACTAGCATATCAGGCAGCTTTGGAGGATCGCATCAGATTTGTTCCTCTTTTTTTTTTTGTTCCTTTGTTTTGAATGCAAAATGAAGCGGCATTTTGAACCAATGGAAAATGTAAATGTGTTGCATTGATATGAGAAAAATAATTTCACACCAAACTTGATCTTGAGTTTGTTATTCCTATCGTGTATTTCCTTTAGCTGATTGCAAAAGAAAATGCAGTCTTGGATTTAATTATCACACAGTTGTTCTGCAGAAACTTTATGTGCTGTTGATTGACTGCTGCCCATACTTAGAAGAACCTTGGAAGCTGGGCAGGTAAAGCAATGACCTGAAAGGAAAATTGACTAATCTTCATTGCATGTGAAGCACTGGTGCTTAGAACAGCAGGGATGCAATCCATTCCAACTATGAACTTGGGATCTAGAGTTAAGTGGACTCAGTACAGGTTGGGTTGACAGCATGTCAAGGTACTATGAGGCTTACTGAATAGTGTAGATTGGATCTAATTATTAAGTTTATTATATTTGCTGATTATAAAACCAAAACCTAAATAGTTGAATTCAAATAGTCCTCAACTTACCATAGTTCATTTAGTGACCATTCAAAAAGTCACTGAAAAAAGTGACTTAAGACTGTTTTTCACATTTATGACTGTTTTTCACCCTTACGACTATTGCAGCATCCCCATTGTCATGTGATCAGATGGTTGCAGTGTCCCAGGGTCATGTGATCAGCTTTTGTGACCTCCTGACAAGCAAAGTCAATGGGCAAGCTTTACAACCATGTTGCTAACTTAACAAAAGCAGTAATTCACTTAACCACCATGGCAAGAAAAGTCGTAAAATGGGGCAAGATCACTTAACAAATGCTTCACTTAGCAGCATAAATTTTGAGCTCAATTGTGCGGTTGTAACTCGAGGACTACCTGTATAAAATGCATAGTGAACTAAATGGAGAATGTAAAGCAGATTTACAGATGTGGGATCACTCTTGGCTTTTCAATGACATGTCAAGAACTACTTTCAAAGTAGGCCAGAACAAAGTCATTAGCAGGATTTCTCCATTTCTTCAACTTTCTCTTCACAAACTGGAAGATTTTTTGGAAGGAGGAATTGGTGGCGAAGCACTGTTATTTATTTATATCTTGCCTACCTGCTAGATATTCAATAAGGCCACTTACCAACAGTAATAAAATACATTATTAAAAAAAAATAACCAGTTAAAGCTAATTCTATTTACATATCAATTTAAATGCCAAAAATCTGTCTGCAAATAATTATATTATGTTGGCTACTTTGTGTTGTGAAAATGTTTTCCCATGATAAAATGAGAAGTTTCCCTTTAACTTTATTTTCTGGCTCAATTAATACTATCTGTAGAAGCTTGTATTTGTGTATTATTTCATTTCTTATTATGTAAAAGACTTGAATGTCCTATGAGAGATTACAGAACCCTGGCAAAAATATATCTAAATTATGTAGGTGACTGTTAGGTTCAATATCCTGCTTTTTTTCTTGTTTTGGGGAAATCAATCCTTTTTCTCAACTACAGATATGTTACTCTAGCACCCTCTGCTGGAACTGTGTGATAAATCGATACAAATTCTGTTTGCAAAAGAAGGGAAAAAAGTCTTTTCAAATATCTTTTAGTTTGAACTACCAGATGCAAGGTCTCAAAAGACCTTTTTACCACCTCCTCCCTCCCTGCATGTTGATGTTGAGGTTCCTGTTGAATTTCTCAGACAATGCCTGAAAAATGTCTGAATTCAGATTTTGGTTTTGTTGTAAAAATCCTTGGACTAAAATATTCATACAACTGGACTGGTTTGCATGCAGCTGTCATTGATGTGATGTTTTTATGTTAGGTATTTTATCTGTTGTACAAGTAATCCTTGACTTAATCACCATTCATTTAGTGACCATTTGAAGTTACAATGTCACTGAAAAAAGTGTCTTATGACTGTTTTTCCACATTTATGACTACTGTGCCATCCCTATGGTCATGTGATCAAAATTCAGGCACTTGGCAGCTGGCATGTGGTTATGACATTTGCAGTGACCCAGCGTCACTTTTTGTGATCGGAGAAGCAAAGTTAACAGGGAAATCAGATTCACTTAACAACTGTGTTACCTACTTAACAACAAGGGTGGATAAAAATCAATGGTTTTTTAAAAAAAAAAATCAAAAAATCAGATTTTTTTAAAAAATCAGATTTTTTTTATTTAAGTTGGATTTTTTTATTTTTATCAAATTTATTTTAATAAAATGCTTTTGGAGTAAAATCTATCTAAAGATAGTTTTCTGTTTAAGAGACGTTAATAAATTAGTTTATTCAGCATGAAATGGAGCTTAGTTATGTAGCATGAGGCTGTATATGCTGTATATGCTGCAATATTGGGACTACCAGTGAGTCAACAGCAGGTCAGAGGAGGAGCTGCTGTGGGACCGAGATGATAGTTGCTCTTTAAAAATTATGATTTGAATCTTAATTTAAATTGCCTTGATTTAAATCAAATCTACCCTTAACAACTGCAGCAATTCACTGAATAACTGTAGCAAGAAAGGTCATAAAATGGGGCAAAACTCACTTAACAACTTTCTTTGTACAGAAATACCAGTATTTAGTTTAAATCAGTGGTGGGTTGCTACCGGTTCGCCCCAGTTCAGGCAAATGGTAGTAGCAGCGGTGGGAGGCTCTGCCCACCCACCCGGACATCATCAAATACCTCTGTGAAAGCGAACCAATAGCAAAGGTAACTTTATTTTGAACAGTGATTTATAACATCTTTAAAAATGATGTATCAGTGGGCAACTGTAAAGCCTCAAATGTGGGTATGCTTGCTATCCCCATTTCTGCTTATCAGGAGAAGAAATTAACACATTTTCGTTATTCCACTTGCAATCTTGTTAACATGAACTAGGAATCCTGGGTAAAAATTATTTAAGCAATTTGCTAAAACATGGTTATTTCAAGAAGCAGATTATAAATTATCAGGTTATCTTTCATTCAGGCCTGTACGGGATGCAAATACTCACGCTTCTGAATACTCTCTGACAAGGACTGGATGAGAGATGTGCATCTGTCCTTGCCTACTTGACTTCTACAGCTTTCAGTAACATAAACCTCGAAAATCTTCTGAATAAGCTCAGAAGATTGGAGGTGGGTGGCATGGTGCTGTGCTACTTCCCCTCCTTTCTCTGGGATCAATTCCAGGTAATTGGGGAGGAGAGATCTTGCTCTCAGCACACACAGGTTTTGGTACTCTAACCCATCCTGTTTATGTGAGGCCACTGGATAAGCTCTTCCTCCACCATGGGATGAGATATAATTGGTATGCTGATGATATTCAATTATACATTTCTGCCCCTGATGAATTATGTGATGCTGCAAATGTCTTATCCTTGTGTTGCTGTGAGTGTCCGGATGGGGTACAACAGACTTCAGTTGAACCCTGGAAACACTGAGTAACTTTGGATTTTGGTGCCTTCTATTTTAGAACCATGCCATCTTTTGTGCCGGAATGGGCTTATATAGCCTCAGGCAAACCTGGTACACAATCTTGGGGGTCTTCCTGTACTGGTGACTCTTACTCAAAGGCCAAATGGTGCTCATGGCTCAGAGGGCTTTTGAACAGCTTCCTATTATGTGCCAATTGCAGCTCTTCCTAGATCAGGGGACTCTGCTCAATTTCACTTATGCCCTAGTCGCCTTTCGTTTACATTTCTGTAATGTGCTCTGTGTGGGGATGCCTTGGAAGCTTCTGCTGATGCAAAAATGCACCAGTGGGCCAGGCATTTAGGTGTGCCCCTAGAACAGTACACATTATACCACTGCTCTGTCAGCTGCCTTAGTTTCTGGTTTGCTTCCAGGTCCAATTCAAGTGTTGTTTTTGACCTTTTAAAGCCCTCCATAGCATGGGACCGGGTTATCTGCTGCTTTCTCATCACATCTGCTCACCCCATCCAGCCTGGCAAAGAAGGCATGCTGTGGGTCCTGTCTGCCAGGAGATTACATTTTGCAGGTCCCATGAGTTGGGTCCTCTATGCTATGGCACCCATCTTGTGAAATCTTCTCTCCCCCACTCCCCAAAGAGAGATTAGATAAAAGGTGGCTACATTATGAGATTTGGATCCCTGCAGAAATTTTGCAGTGACTCCCTTACTATAGTTAGTATCATCAACCATGGTGGCGCAGTGGTTAGAATGCAGTACTGCAGGCTACTTCTGCTGATTTGTCAACTGCCAGCAGTTCGGCATTTCGAGTCTCACCAGCTCAAGGTTGACTCAGCCTTCTCTCCTTCCGAGGTTGGTAAAATGAGGACCCAGATTGTTGGAGGCAATATGCTGACTGTAAACCTGCTTAGAGAGGGCTGTGAAGCGGTATATAAATCTTAAGTGCTATTGTTATCCTCTTCTGTTTTGTGTGCCTTTTTATAGTTATTTTTTTAATCGTGACTATGTTTTTTTCTTTAAATTAAGAATGATATGCCACCCAGAATCAATTTCATGTGAGATGGGCAGCTATGCCAATATGTTAAACAAATAAATAAAGTTTGTTGAACAAATCAGTGCATGAGAGAAGCCAAGAATTAGGAAAAAGGAAATGAATTATAATTTCTTCCTGTCTTTAGTCATGAGGGAAGAATAAAGAGCTGGGTTTTGAATATTCCACAGTAGTTTACAGAAGCTCATGCCAATACAGCATGGCTGTAAATGGTAAGTTACTTTTAAATGTGAGCCAGACCACTGCAACATGTAATCTGACATATAAATATGACAGTGCCTTGATTTGGAAAATTGAATTGCTACTCTCTGGTTGAACCAAGCTGATTTGATCCCTTCATTTTGCTAGAAATGGGCCTCATGCTTTTAAGCCACTTTTAGCATTCAGATCAAAGCAGCATAGCCCCATTTCAATATTAACATGCTCTTTGAAGCTCCCAACAGCTGTAGTTCAATGCTGGATTTAAAAGTATTGATGTGCCTCATCTTACCTTTTCCATTTATATTCTTTAATTAACTTTTTCTGCAACACTACACAGTCCAGGAACTCAAACTAATTGCCTTTGGCATTGGTGGGACCATCTTATTCAATAAACCTTCAAAGTGTATTATTTTAAATTGAGAGACTACAGTAACCCTTATAAAATCCATCCCTGAAAGAAAAGGCAATCCAGTGCCCTCAGAGTATTTTGGGGGCTTTTAAAAAATCTTTTGCTGCTGGCTTCATCAGCAGAAGCTGCTGTAGGTTGAAATTCAAATTATTTGGAAGAACCCAGTTTATATAGTTGCACCTTTTTTTTTACAGCATTAACCCACAGACTGTTTTTCATTCCTCGCTTGGGTATAATTCTCAAGTGGTAGAGGTAGTCCTCGAGTTACAACAGTTTATTTAGTAACCATTCAAAGTTACGATGACACTGAAAAAAGTTATGATCGTTTTTCACAGTTACAACCTTTCTAGCATCCCCATGATCATGTGATCAAAATTCAGATGCTTGGCAAATTACCCATATTTATGACAACTGCAGTGTCCTTGGGTCATGTTATTGTGTCTTGCGATCTTTTGACAAACAAAGTCAATGGGGAAATCCAGATTCACTTAACAACTGAGGCAAGAAAGGACATAAAATGGACCAAAAGTCACTTAACAAATGTCTCATTTAACAACAGAAATTTGGGGCTCAGTTGGGATTGTATGTTGAGCACTATCTGTATTATGCACACTCACTTTGGATTGCAGCTATTTCTTCATGTTTTCCAATAATGTTGTTTGGTGATACATTCTAAAATCTCCATTTGGATTATTTCCATTTAGTTTTCTGTTTGCTCAATTGTTTCCATTAGCAATTCCCATGTCCTCCTCTATGTACATTATACTAAGAGTCCATATAGCAGGATCCATCCATCCTGGGACGGATATTCGCCTTCATTTGTGAGTCCATATAGCAATTAAAATTTTGAATTTGGACTTCGATGGAGGATTGTGGTTCATTTGAGTACAGAACTAAGCTATATCCAGATTTTACTAACAGATGCAGAATTTTCTTCTGCCCACCTCTGTACTGAGATGAGTAACTGTTTGTCCTTTAGAAAGTGGGAATTCCAAGAGTTTATATAAGATGCTTTCCTTTCAACCTAACATGTCACTTCTGAGTGTTTTAAAAATGGGGACCTAGACAGTAAGGACTGATATTCTTTTGAACACTTTCCTGGTTTACCAACTGATTTTTTTATTTAAAAAAAAACAAGCAAGCAAAAGACCACCAGCATCATGTATAATTCCAAAAGGTTTCAAGAAATGTGTCATGCAAAAATAAATGAACTTTGTTGTTAAAGGTCTCTCTTAAAAGGGAAATAAAAAGCACTTCTCGTCACTTTTCCTGTAATTTTTATCAAACACAAAATGCGTACAAAATCTAGCATGTGCTTTTGTTTACAGTAGCAGGGAAACGGGGTCTTAATTGTTGCAAACCAGATGCTTCCAAATCTTTCATACTAGTCCACCCATGTTCCCTGCTGGCACATTTGTCTCTAATGGCATCCAAGACTTTGCTTTTTCATATTAGCTGTTGCCCTTTCCCTCTCCCTTTAGATGAATCAACATCCAAATCTCCCAGATGCCTTCCAGCTGCTGCTTTTCTTTGCTGAAATAGGACCAAAGTTTGCTTTCAGAGCTCTTCCATTGCAGCTGCTTCTTTCCTAACATACACTGTGCTTGTAAACTGCTATGTAATCAGTTGGCTTCTTTTGAAATGGGGAAGGACTCTGGCAAAGCTCTGTCTAAAACCCGATCTTGTAAAACCAATGTTATAATAGTAATCATTACTATTACTAATTGTTACTATTATTACTATTACTAATAAAATAAACTAATTTGACTCATATTTTTATTACAGTGGTATTGGGCTTTTATCTTTGTTAAGCCGCCTTTGTAAGTCACTGAGAGTGAATTTAGGCATCCCCCTAAATTTTCTTCATAAATAAATTTTGTCCATGTAATCTGATGGCACGTGAGTTTTCATGCTTCTTCAGGACCAATTAAACTGGAGCTGATCCATTTACTGCTACATATTTAGTACAGTATTTAAACTGAAATTGGTAGCAACTCGCACAGCTCAGCATAGTTACTGTTATTTATAAAACTGCAAATAACTGCAGTTTATTGTTGAGACGCATTTGGATTGGAAACAGTTTTCTTAATGCCTGTTGTATCTTTTTTGGCTTCTTTATCAATGCATGTGTTATAATGACCTAATTATCTAACATTTTCCTTGATGGTCTCAAGCAGTTCAATGTCAAACAATGCTATTAGTACAGGATTGTTCATTTAGAAATAAACAGTGCATTTTTTTATATATGAAGTGGACTAATTCGGATGGCCAACTTTAAGTACACAAAGGGGAAATTGCACCCTAAAATTCTGGCCTAGGATGTTACTAAGAAATTCATATTTATTATTTACAGCTGCTAGGTTTAAGCATCTGTCTATAGCCAAGAATAGAAATCTTCTGCTACATATTGGTGAAAACAAGCATGTGCTATTTGGTCTAGACCAGTGTTGGCAAACCTTTTCGGCACCGAGTACTGAAATGGGAGCATGTGTGCATGCGCTGGAGCACCGGAAACTGGAAGAGCAGCTCCCCAGTTGCCTGGTCTTCCGGTTTCTGGTGCGCATGTATGCACGAAGACCAGCTGGCCGTCTCGTGCCGGAACCTGGAAGAACAACAGGCAATGTCTCTGTGTGCCACTTCCAGCACACATGCCATAGGTTCGCCATCACAGGCCTAGACCTTTTCTGCGGCATTTTCATCTTGTCAACAAATTTCCTCTTCCAGCTCTGCTTTGTTTTGTATGGTATACTAATCAGATTCAATCAACTAATTTCCTCTAGTTATATAATAGTAATTAAATGTCAAGATTTCCAAAATCTTAACATTTTGCCAGAAGAAATGAAAATGACTGTACTTACAAAGACAGAGATCCAAAACCTTTCAAGTACAGTTTGTATTATTTTAAATTATCTTTTTTTATTTTAATAATATAACTGTATGCCTGTTGGGAAATAGAATTAAAAATCCCCTTACTTTCAAAGCTGTTTTGCCAGGTGGTGTTTTGCCAGATTCTTCATTTAAAAATAAAAACTGATTTAGATGCTTTATATCCCATCCTGTATTCTTAGGGAAAATAAACTTCATAAGAGCAAAAGTAAGCAATGTATGACCTTCAAAATGTCCACAGAATAAAGATGCTGTAACGACTACCAGTTGCTTTCCTAGTTTTAATCCAGTTTCCCCCTAATTAATGCTGGAAGTTTTTCCTAACTAGCATTTCTATTGGTACAGTCGTCGACTTACAGCTATTTGTTTAGTGACCGATTGAAGTTACAACAGCATAAAAAAAATGACTTTTGACCATTTTTCACACTTAAGACCATTGTGACAGCCCCATGGTCATGTGATTACTATTTGGACACTTGGCAAGTGGCATGTATTTATGACATGCCACCTGCCAATTATATGGAGTCGTGTAATCACCTTTTGCAACCTTCTGACAAGTGAACTCAATGGGGAAGCCAGATTCACTTAACTAATTAACTCATTGTTACTAACTTAACTGCAGTGATTTCATCTAACAACTGTGTCAACAAAGGTCAAAACTCAGTCAAACCTGGGGCAAAAGTCACTTAACTATCTAGTTTAGCAATGGAAATGTTGGGCTCAATTGTGGCCATATGTTGAGATCTATCTGTATACAAGAAGTGTAATAATAGTTAAGGTTTTTTTGTAATTATACCATGATTTTGTGATATTGTGTTATTCATAGTATTCACTAATCAATATAGTGTCAAGATACAGATATAATTACTAGCAATAGTGTGAAAATTGCCTATTGGACTGTTCAAGATATTAGTATGACTTATTGGAGTTGACTTAACACATGGTTGATGTTGATGGTTTTCTGACACTTGAAAGAACATTTTGATGGCTTTATATGGAAGAAATGCAATTGAGAATTGAGAGAATTATATACGAACTTTTTAGTATTTCATTGTGAATTTTTTTTCACGTGCACAGAATGTATCAGGTTTGGAAAAATTTATAGATTTTCATACATAAATAGTAACATTCTCCTTTCTTCTGACTACACATGAATACATTCTTAGCAATGCTATTTAAATATTGTTTTAAATATCACACAAGGACAATTTATGCTTCTTCAGACCAAAAAACCCCAAAAGCCCCCCCTTTTCTTTTTCTCTTTTAATAATTTTTAAAACATGCAACTGCACAAATGGCTTTTCCTAGGAATGCAAAATAAGAGGCTCATTGACATTGGATATTAAGTTTTATCTTGAGTAAGAGCAGATTTC
Organism: Stegonotus admiraltiensis; assembly: GCA_032468215.1. Lineage (NCBI taxonomy): Eukaryota > Metazoa > Chordata > Lepidosauria > Squamata > Colubridae > Stegonotus > Stegonotus admiraltiensis. Next base: position 240,893 of record JANHZT010000525.1, read on the forward strand.
AGCAACTAATTTATATAATACTGTAATGTAATTTCATAAGTTGTTTTTAAAGATTATTAACATACTTTTTTAAACTTACAAAAAATGGAGTAGTTGATTTTGCTGCTGTTTAGAAATTATGAAGTTACATTATTTGACATTATAGATCTAGTGTTGTGGAAGATGTGGTTGTTTCATTAAGTAGTATGATGGTATTTTGTATAATGGATTTAAATTATGGATTGTGAAGAAAATCTACAAAGCTTCAGTCAGGGGAAAAAATCTGTGTTCTATTTTGAATACTGTATAAAATTACTTGGAGTTTTCAGAGGGATGTTAAGGATCCCTTTAGTCAAGCTTGTCTCCTGATGATTTTATGAATACAATTTGTGGAGTTTTTGTGGCAACAATATGGCATTACTTTTTAGTGTGTTTTCCAACTTCTTAGACCAGTCTAGTCACCTAGATACCAGTTCGGCTTAGCTTTTTGAGAAAAATTTAGTTTACTTAATTTGCTAAGTGGGACTTTGTAAGGTGGCCAATCTTACCCCCTTCACCCAGGACTAGATGTTTTCCAACAAAACTAAGTTTCTTTTTTAATGCACTAATGTGCACCTTATGCACAGTCACTCATGCCCTCGTCACTTCCCGCCTGGACTACTGTAACACTCTCTACATGGGGCTCCCCTTG